>JAJIBD010026612.1:0-149644 GCA_021461705.1 Cryptotis parvus
ATAAACCCCAAGGATAGCTAAAGCAATCCTCGGGAAAAAGAAGATGGGAGGCATCACCTTACCCAACTTCAAACTGTACTATAAGGCAGTAGTAATTAAAACAGCATGGTATTGGAATAAAAACAGACCCGTGGACCTATGGAATAGAATTGAGTATCCTGACACCCAACCTCAAACACATGATCATTTAATCTTTGATAAAGGTGCAACGAGTCTAAAATGGAGTAAGGAAAGCCTCTTCAATAAGTGGTGTTGGGAAAACTGGGCAGCGACATGTAAAAAAATGAATTTGGACCTGTGTCTAACACCATGCACAAAAATCAGATCAAAGTGGATTAAAGATCTCAATATCAGACTTGAATCCATAAAGTACATTGAAGAAAATATAGGAAAAACCCTCCATGACATTGAAGCTAAAGGCATCTTCAAAGATGAAACATCTCTAACAAAGCAACTAGAAGAAAAGATAAATATATGGGACTACATGAAACTAAAAAAGCTTCTGCACCTCAAAAGAAACAGTGACTAAGATACAAAAGCAGTCCACAGAATGGGAAAGAATATTCACCCAATACTCATCTGATAAGGGGTTAATATCCAGGATATATCAGGCACTGGTAGAACTTTTTACAAGAAGAAAACAAACAACCCCATCAAAAAATGGGGAGAAGAAATGAACAGAAACTTCAGCAAGGAAGAAATTCGAATGGCAAAAAAACATATGAAAAAATGCTCATCATCACTAATCATCAGAGAGATGCAAATCAAAACAACAATGAGATACCATTTTACACCACAGAGACTGGCACATATTCAAAAGAACAAGAACAACAAGTGCTGGCGTGGGTGTGGGGAAAAGGGGACACTCATCCATTGTTGGTGGGAATGCCGGCTGGTACAGCCTTTCTGGAAAACAATATGGACATTCCTCCAAAGACTAGAAATTGAACTCCCATTTGACCCAGCCATACCACTCCTGGGAATCTACTCTGGGAAACCAAAAATACGCAGCGGAAACACCATCCCTACTTTTATGTTCATAGCAGCATTATTCACAATAGCCAGAATCTGGAAGCAACCAGAGTGCCCGAAAATAGATGACTGGATAAAAAAGCTTTGGTACATCTACACAATGGAATACTATGCAGCTGTTAGGAAAAATGAAGTTATAAAATTTGCCTACAAATGGATGGACATGGAGAAGATTATGTTGAGCGAAATTAGCCAGAAGGAGAGAGACAGATACAGAATGACTGCGTTTATCTGCATAACATAAATATATAGGTACATATTATGATACCAATATTCAAGGTCAAGTGAAACATACATCAGGAGGTCCTGTCAAATGTGGAAATTATCACAAACGTGTGGGAGTCAGAGGCTAGGTAAGACAGAAAATGGAACAGTGTGCTAACAATTGTGAGGGTACTAATGCCAACCTAGAACTGAGCATTAAATAGAGGCAAAAGGATACACATGACAACCCTTTAATGTATGTTCTGTAATCCATAGTCTGGAGAGGAAGGAAAAGAGAAAGATAGAGAAATGGAAAGAAATAAAGAACCTGCCATGGAGGAGGGCTGGGGGGAGGGGGAGGGAACCGGGGACGTTGGTGGTGGGAGATGGGCACTGGTGGCGGGATGGGTGCTGCTACACTGTATGACCAAAACCCAAATATGAACTTTTTAATTGTATATCTTTGTAATTGTAAAAATTAAAAAAAAAAATAAATAAAAAAAAAGAAAAAAAAAAAAGAAAAAAAAAAGGAGTAATTACTAGTGCAGAGCCAGGAGAAATCCCTGAGCATTGCCAGGTGTGACCCAAAAATAAAAAAGAAAAGAAAAAAACAGGTGGGCCACAGCCATGGTGTCTTTCAATGCCAGCTTCTCACCAGATGGTGACTGCAAGAGTTTGCTCTGACCTTGGTTCCACATTGTTCTAGAAATCTTTCCTAGAGGCTCACATTTCCAGTAGTTTTGTAAGCACCTAATTCTCTGCATTAAATCACATCTTGTTTAAAATTTATAGCCACATTTCTGTGTCTTGCACCGAACTCTGACACAGAGCCAAATGATAAATATCTAGTTGAGTTACTGAGACATGAAATGACAATGTCTGTGAAAGTGCTTTATAAATAGTCAAGCTGTTTTCTGTAAATCATCTCACCCTCCAATCTCTGGTCCCCCCACCCCTGATTTGGCACAGTGCCTCCCATCCTGAGACATCCATGATCTCTACAGCACCATAATCAGCTCTCTTTCCTTATTATACTCTAGGAAAATATAGTATATAACATTATTCACCAAGGCTACTTTCATAAAAAAATTTTAGGAAAAATGACATATTTAATTTGTGGCTTAAATTAATGATATATATATATATATATATATAGATAGGATTAACTATTTGAGGATGTGGACATTTTTTAAAAATCATGCAAAGTAAGTCTCCAGTGCTACACACATATGTGAAAATTTCTATTTAATTTTAAAAGGTCCATGTGTCTTCCGAATTTTACCTATGAGCCTCTAAGTTATTAAAACCTGATCTCCTTTGTGTCATTGAGTGTCTAAACCTCTACTGCAAGCCAGATTATTCTCATGAGGTTAAGAGTGAGACATCAATGGCCCAGTGAGTTTCGTTCAATAACTCAATAGCTCTGCAATGCTTCTTTCTTTACCATCCTCCAAATATCTGAACATCATTTGTACATCTTTTATTTCTCATCCATATATCAGTGGTTTGTAAATACCAGTCAGTGGACCCAGCGCTACGAATGGTGCCAATCCACATGTGTAAAATTTTTTAAACCGCTGTCTAAAGAAATCTTCCAAGGCTTGACAATTCTACATCACTCATCCATTGTTAATCTATCCCTAATTCCATGAGTCATCTATACCTTGTCTCCAAATCTAGTCCCAAATGCCTCAGAAATCATCAAATCAATTCTCTGGTTTCCCCTCTATCCTCTCAAATCCATTTTCTGTACCTGAAAACATGTATATCAAATCGAACTATGGTTTTTCCCTGTTCAGCCCTTGAATTGTTCCACACTATACTCACCACTTACTTTTTCTACACCTCCACAAATGCCTCCATACTAACACATCATCTGAGCTAACAAATTCAAGAACTACAGTCTTGTCTCCCCAATAGTATCTGCTACTTCCTCCCCATAATATCCTTTGTATTTCATGTCCTACTGCCTCGCCCCTTCTACCATCACCTCTCTCCCAATGCATGCATATGCTTTCCTCAAACTAACTCCTCATACTTAAACTGTTTGCTTAAATGTGATTTGTTTTACCAATTTACACATCAAATTTATGTGAATTAATTCCACCAATTTACTCCCTATATGCCCACCTCTGGGCTAACACTAGAGACAGAGCAATAAAAATACAATCATAATCTCTGTTCAGACAAAGCATAATCACAGGGGGACATTCAGTCAATGATGCTAAGTATGTTAATCCCTCCAGTTTCACCGAATTCCAACTCCATATTGAGCCAGGATCCTCCATTCCAGGATTCCAAAGCCGACTTCTGTAAGCTTCCAACTACACTCTGCTCCCAATGACTTCTCTGAGTTGTTTAGTGATCAGACTATGCCCTTTACAGGCACAACTGTGTCTTCCTTTCATATCATTTATTGCTTATGCCTAGTACTCTATCAAGCACACAGAAATTGCTTAATAAATCTCTATTGATTTGTGAAAACTCATTCAATCAATATCAGCTGAACGAATAAGTGCTGCTTAGGAGTGGCCCTATAAAGGAAAAACTCTTTAAAGGAGTAAGCCCACTACAAAATACAGGGGGAGGGTTTCTCCCTACTTTCTTGTTTGGGCTTGCTTACACCTCAAATCAAAGATAACTAACAATCTGAAAAGCACCAGTTTTTCTACCCACATTTCACATTAAGCATCTATCCCCAGCAACTCGTCTTGCCTCCAGGACAAATACTTGCTTGCTCAACAGTGTACCTAATTAGAGGCAACCCCTGGTGACTCTGGAGACTGCAGGAAGTCAGTCATCAAGCTGTGCCCTTGGTCACTGGCGCCCTAAACAACATAGGACGCAGGTAAGCACAGGGGACTTGGCAGCCAGGAGAGGCCCCAGGAGCTCAGTTGAATTAGATCCCAGGAGCTATGCTTCAAATTCCCTGTTAGGCCAGTCCTGAATCTGTGTGCACAAACTCCTGCCACATATCTAAATGTGTGAGAAACTGGCAAGGGATGGGAAGAAATAAAGGGAAAAATGAGGACAAATACAACCATTTTCATTAAAAATAACTGTAAAGTTTGCATAAATGGTGAGGTTTTCTTGAATCTATCACAGTGCAACAAACATTTACAAGGCATCTACTATGGTCTATGTTCTGACCTTGTTATGTGACTGATATCATTTAGTTCATATACCTCCATGAGGAAGGGACATCCCCACTCTGTCAGCATCCCGGACCTAACACTGATGCATCCAGCCATGTGTTAACCAACAGAATTTGAAACAAGTTCTCTGTGTCAACCTACAGCCCATCCATCTGGTCAACCACAGCCATATAGTAACAAGAGTGGGATAGTGCCAGCTCATCTCATATCTCAAAAAGAAGTTATATAATTATTTTCTAAAATCAGGGATTAAGAAATACAGGGATCACAAAGTATAACAGCCAGAATGAGTTAGAAGAATATGAAAACAATTACATTGTTGGACCCTAATAGGCAAAAAAGAGTTAAGAGATGAAAAATTATTCAGCCTCAATTTGCTGTGTTTCTGTTACTAAAGATTTCCAAAGAACTAAAAGAAGTTTGGGAGTGAATACCGAGGACTAGGATGAAGATAACAGAAGATTGTGACTACTTGTGACCAGAAAAATAGAACTCAGCTCTCTGTTCCACTCAGCAGAGGAGCATCTCAATTGCCTCTGTCTTGTTTCTTGTTAAGATGGTGAACACACCAGGCTAGAATTAGTTTCATGGGGCTATCAAAACATAGTGCCACAAATCAAGTGGTTTAAACAACAAACATGTGTTGTTAATGATTTGGATTCTAGTAGTTTTTTTTTTCTTTTTAGATCACACCCGGTGACGCTCAGGGGTTACTCCTGGCAATGCTCTGGGGGATCATATGGAATGCTGGGGATCCATCCCAGGTGAGCCACATAAAAGGCTAATGCCCTACCCACTGTGCTATCACTCCAGCCCCAGATTCTAGTAATCTTAAATAAAGATATTTGACTTGATCTTCAAGCCCGTGTTATCCCTTGAACATGTATCTCGCTTACTTTTCTCTCTGCTTCTTTTCTTGCCTATTTCAAGTCTGGAGAAATCTGTGTTCTCTCTTGAACACGTAATTCTTTCTCTCTCCCTGTTGGAGGACACACCCTAGTGAAATCTGGGTTTCTGCAAGCTCAAAGCCACTGCATTTGCCTAAGACTGTGCAAATCACATAGGAGATTGGGGCAGTATTGGAAAAGGCAGTTTGATTTTAATAACTCTTGGAATAGCATTATATCATGAATCCACTACTAGCCATGGGGGTATTTCTCTCATAATCCCCATGGGCCCCCATGCAGGACACTTTTAACACATTTAGTATTTTCTGGGAGAAAGCCTACCTGCATTTGCATCCACCTTTAATTAAATAGCTCTGCTAAGATCAAGGAGCCATGCTAATCTTCACCCCAGGCAAGCAAACATGTCTCTCAATAAAACTGAAGGCAGAGCATGCAAAATTACTCTGGACTAGATATGGACCTTATGGAGGTTTGGAGAATAACATTAAAATTTCTAAACCACAAACATTATTCACCCATGTATTAAATCCTGTGATACTTTTCAGGTTTAGGTGTAGTCCCCCTTCCCACACAAGTGCTTTACCTTAGGAGACCTGGGAAGCAGGGACTTGGTTCTGGAAAATTAGCATTTGTAAGGCCTGGGTTAGGTGTGTTCACCTAGGATCTGCAAGAGAAATCTGGATTGTCTCTGGAAAGGCTGGAGGGCTGGCTTGAGGTCTCTGGCAGGCTTTTGGGGGAATAAAAGGTGCTGGGAAGAAGTAAACAGTCGTCCATTTTTCTGGAAGATGTCAGCCTGGGTGCATGGTCAGAATTTGGCCTGAAGCTAGAGGTTTGGGATTTTTCCCCATTTTGGATTGTATTAGCAGAGTTTATTTAATTATTGGTGATAAGTAAACCATTTGGAATGGTTCTGAACTCCTGGATTTCGTCTGTCTGCTACTGGCCCTTGAAATAAAAGGAAACTCATTCCCTTGTTACTGTTGGAGGTCCCAAGCATCCCCAGACATCTTCCCTCATATATTTCTAAATACACTTTAGTAAAAAATTATCTTACTTCAAAAAATACAGGATTATGTATCCTCTGAATACTCCAGGAAAGAACTATTACAGGTTCTTCTCTGAATTCTGGGCAGTACCTTAACCAGAGGGAGCATTATTCCTTCTTCAGATTATATTCCTCTATAGGTCTCGGTTTCCAAATTTCACTTTTTCTAAGGATATCAATCAAATTGGATCAAGGTCCCACCTAATTCTGGTCTAACCCCTATTTAACAAATTATACTTTCAATGACTCTTTCTGAGTAAAATCATATTCTAAAATAAAAAGAGGTTAATATTTCAACATAAGGCTTTCAGAGGAACACGATTCAATGTATAATAAAGCTCTAAATGGAAGTTCCATTTCTACCAGAGTCAGGATTCTTAAGAACAGGATTAAAGCATGTCATCATTTATCTTTGGAAAATTACTGTGTTCAAGGAACCAAGCAGGGAATAAAAAAAAAGAATTAAATCCCAATTCTCAAGGGTCTCCCAACAGAGCTGGAGAAAGGAGACATGCACAAGTATCCTGCAAATAACTGCTCATAATTGACTCAAGTGGAATATGAATATCATATGAATCAGAGGGAACGAGAAGTCACTTTTGTTTCCAAAAATCAGGTATTGATCCTGAGGGGTATTTGATCCCAGTGTTGTGAGAGCCCCCAGAAATATGACAGATGGATACTTAGGGTGATCCTAGTGTTGTGGAAGCCTCAGAAATATGACAGATGGAGAGTTAGGGCTAGAATCAGAAAAAATTAGGACATTCCCAGTAGACTGAACAGGTTAACAAAGTGAGAAATAAAATCATAAGCTCTGTTTATTTCAGGTATGTTTGCCCAGTGAATTTAATATGTAAAATAAAGTCCCACAAAAAAGCACATCTATCATATCATTTGGAATTAGTTATTGTAACCCACAGTTGACCAGATAAGGAGTTTGCATGTACACTGTTAAGTACCTGGGAGTAATCTATGTGACCCATAAAATGTATGCCTCAATAGCTAAAATCTTCTCAAATCTAAGAGATAGGCATCTATATATATATGAAATCCTAGATTTCCCTAATCAGATTTAAGTGGAAACTGTCTTCACTGAAACATATGATGAAACTGGAAAAATCAAAGATAAAGACAGAACTTTGAAAGCAGCAAGAAAAATAAGCTCTTCACATACTAGGGATTCTTGTCCACAAGAAGTCTTGTGGACAAAGAGAAAATAGGGAAAATATATTCAAAGTGCTTAAAGAAGCAAACCTTTCAAACAAGCCTTCACTCATCAGATAGTCCCTTCAAACCTGAAGAATAATTTCCCAGAGAAACAAAATCAAGAGAGCATATTACCATTAGACTTACCCTGTGAAATGCTGGAGTTCTCAAAAAAAAAAAATTGATACTGATAGCATAAAAACATACTAAAATATACAACTCCCCGGAAAAGTAGGTATATAGTCAAATACATAATGTTGCATTGGTGGAAGTTAATGCTTTGTTTATAGCATTAATGTTAAAATGAATTTAAAAGTTATAGCTGAATAATTTGTTAATAGACACACAATATAAAAATACATAAACTTCAACACCAAAAACTAACCAGCAAAGAGATAAGGGTAAGATATTTATATGTAGTTTAAGTTATTATTTTCAAAAAATACTTTTATAATTATGAAAGTTTTATGTAAGTTTTATGTTTTATGTAAGTCTCATGGTTACCTTGAAGAAAAAAATCTTGAGTAAATATGCAAAAGAAACAAATCAGGGGCTGGAGCAATAGTACAGTGAGTAGGGCATTTACCTTGCAAGAAGCCAATCTGGATTCGAGACTTGGCATCCTATATGTCCCTGAGCACCACCAGGAGTAATTCCTGCACGCAGGAGCCAGAAGCAACCCCCTGAGCACTGTAGGCCATGATCCCCCAAAAATACAGAAAACAAAAGAAACAAATCAAAATATACACTGCAGAAAACCATTTTATTACAAGAAAGATGGAAAGAGATGAAGAAAAGGATGACAAAAAAAACTACATGTCACTTAACAAGATGGCAATGTAAGTACTTACCAACAGATACTTAACTCAAATGTAATGTATTTTCTCCCATCAATAGATATAGAGAAAGTGAATGGATTTTTCAAGGGAGGCAGCAAGAACAAGCAGATGGGAAGTTACAGCGGTGGAGGTGGGAGGACCATAGGGTCAAGAGCTTTGTGTATATAGGTTGGACTAAGAAGTGGATACCTATAATGAATATAGAGAGAGAAATAAATGTTGGATAAATGGATGGGTATATATAATTATAATTATAATTGTATACTCTTGATGAGATGAGTTGACCCCCTTATTATTGTATAAAGAGAGATATGTTTTTAACAATGCCTAAACAATAGGTATGTCCTCTGGGTAGGGTAATTGTTTGCCAACTTGGTGCCAAGCATTTACAAAGTCATGAGAAGATGTGTGCAAAATGTAAAACACATTCCCATACACAAACTGTACATGGCCTAGGAAAGGAAGAGGTGATTCCTTTAAGAAGGGTGAGGTTGAAGTTTTCTCTCCTGTGCTAATCGAATGGATGCAGCTATACCATCCACTTGATGCAGAAGTACTGTTTTAGCAGGACAAAGGACTCAACTTCCACTTTAAGAGATACAGTAGATAAGAACTCAAATGCAGATGCACTTGAGTGTTTTTACTTTAAACATGAGCAAAATGAAAAAGTTTACTAGTTCTGAGTGAGGGGTGGGAGTATCACTTGTATCACTTGTCTTCCCATTGATCATCGATTTGCTCGAGCGGGCACCAGTAACATCTCCATATGTCCTGTCACATGCTAGTGTAGCCCAAGGGCATCTGCTAGCTCCAGGAACATAAAGAGCCTCAAACCATTCCATCAGATCATGGGAATGAGGTCTATAATTGGGGTGGGAATAAAATAATTTATTTCTTTGTTTATACCTATAATCTTTTGGGCAACTGGAAAAGAAGGATTATAGATTTTGGAAAGTAAATAGAAATTTGAAGATTCCTAAAGCAGAAAGAATGAGTCTGCCCCAAGAGAGCATGCAGAAAAAGACAAAGTCAAAGACACATGAATCAGGTCAAGAATATCACTCCAACAATGAAGACTGAAAAGGGATATACATAGAATGGTGCAAAACCAGGGCAGGGAGTTAAATATGCTCTAGAATGATCTTCTCTAAGTCTTAAAATTTTGTTCGGATGTTTAATAATTTTACTCAAATGGCTAATAATGTGTGCAGTATAATAAAATGTCTTAATAATCTGTGCCATGGAAGCAGCAGTTCTGATTAATGATATATTCCTGCATCCTAAAGAACTCTTATCTCCTTTGAAGATGCATTTGTGTACAATTTTACAGCTTTTTCTCTGAGCAGAACACATCCTGTACTATTACCTTCTTCTTTGTTTAGAGCCATGTGGTAAGGGGAACAGGATCATGAATCCATTTTTAATTTTGTTTTGTTTGGCCTGAAATGCAAGCAACAGATGCAATGATGAGGAAGGGAGAGGGATTCCAAGGTACCTTTCTACTCAATAGAATCACAGTGTGAAAGTTGTATCCCAACCCATCTAGAATGCGAATAGATCTTGGAGGTCAACTGGGAACCACCCTCAAGAAGAACATTAGAGACCCACTCTGTCAACAAGAGCACAGTCTTCTGCTAGATGACTCTGAGTCACATGCCTCTAAGGCAAAGGCCTTAATAGTGCCTCAGACAGAAGCAGGAGAGTTGTAGCTAGGGATGCCGGAACTAAAGTTAGCAAGACTGGCTCTTTCAGTTAATACTGGTTAACCCTAGACACGCTTCTCCATCTATCAGATTCTCATTTACAGAGCAGAACTGCATATCATCTTTAACTCACAGGATTTTTGGAAAAAATATATATATATAAAGCATATGAAGTGTTCAAAAAAATCTAAAAATGGAAGTAATATTTCTCAGATTTACTGAGGTACAATTTACTAATACAAATACATATAGGGCTTAAGGCTCCAGCAGTTTGAGCAGTCTTTTTGTTGGGAGGGCTACACCTAGTAGTATTGGGACTCTGTGCTTGGGGACCACTTCTGGTGGTGTTTAGGGAAGTTGGAGTGTTGGTACTTGAACCCAGGCCTCTGGCACACAAAAGATGTACTCAATCCTTTGAGCTATCTCTCCAGCCAAAAGTGAACAAAGTGATGACATATTCACACACTGTGAAATATTTAACACATTAATTAATATTAATTAACACGTCTGTAGCTAATTGTACTGTGTGGTGAGGATCCTTAAGATTTACTATCTTGGCTAAGCTCAATATAAAATATAGTATAGTAATTATTAAACTTTCCATCAACTTCAGAATTGATTCATCTTATCAACATACCTAATCCCTTCACCCCCAATCTCAGCCCCTAGAAACCTTTAGGGGGTTCTACTTTTTAGGTTCTAAGAATTTAGAACCTAAGAATTTTTAAGTTCTAGGAATTTAAGGTTGGTCTGTTTTACACAGATACATGGGACAGAGCTGCTACCAGACTCTCCCTGTGCTCGGCTGATCATGAGGTGTCCGGGAGGGAAGGTGGGTTCTAGCTCTGATCCGTCATCCCAACAGAGCCTCACAAGAAGCCAGAGGAACTCCCATCCCATGAGGGCAGCCATTTTCAACATCCAGACTACACAGCTCATCAGAGCTCCACCCAAGAGAAAAGCCGATCTCTCCCCATTGTGCGCAGCCTCAAAGCAGCCCCACAGTTCATCAGTAAATGCACAAACTGAAAGTCTACCTACTACAAGAGTATCCCACCTGCATGGCAGAGCCTGGCAAGCTACCTGTGTCGTATTTGATATGCCAAAATAGTAACAATTATAGACCTGTATGGAGATGTTATTGGTGCCCGCTTTAGCAAATTGATGAACAACAGGAAGACAAGTGATACAAATGACAAGTTTTACAGAGTCTTTACATTAGTGAAAACATAGAGTTCATCTTTCGCTGTCTGACCTATTTTGATTAGGATGTTCTACACAGGTTTCACTCATGTTGTTATAAGTGGCAGGATTTTTCTTTCCTTTCTGTGACTGAATAAAATGTCATTGTGAATATGCCCCACACTTCTCTCATCATCCATGGATACTTAGTTCAGTTCAATATTTAGTTAATTTTTATAGTTTTTGATTTCAAAATTACAAATAAAACTACAAATCAAAACTACAAATGCCTCATGCCTATTAAAGTGACTATAATGGAAAAGAATAGAAGCAATGAATATGGCAAGAACATGACATAAAGGAAGCTTTGTGTTCTGCTGGTGGGAGTGTGAGTGAGAGCAGGTCCTGTGGGAAACACTACATAAATTCCTAAAATAATTTACACAGGATAGCCATGAATTTCATTCTAGGAGTGTGTATATGTGTGTCTGTGTATAAATTATGTATATATATACATATATGTTACATACATATAAATTTATGTACAAATATTGAGAAAATTACACATGAAACTGTTTTCAAAATATAGTTCTATATGTATTAGACAAAATTTTCTCAATATCTATGAAACAGAATAATTTCCAAAAAGTGATACTATATTTCCATATTCTTTGTAATGCTATCTACAATAGGAGAGATATAAAAACAACCTTAATATCTATCCATAAAAGTGAATATTAATTACTCCAATTCAGTGATTAGAGTGTTTTGTTTATAAGGTTGTGATAGCACTACTCTCCAAGAGAAATTACCAGAATTTGCCTAGTCTCCATTGGCTGGTGAGACCCAGTTAGGTCTTGTGAAGAGAAGAGATCTGTGGGAAGTGTTTCACATTGCCATAGATATTCCTCTTCCTCTCAGGCATGGTGGGGGAGCAGAGCACCATTTCTACAGAGGTGCTGTCAGCATGAGACATCCTGTGCCCAGACTCTGACCAAGGCCTCTTTAGACAAGTGGGCTCTAGAAATAGGGGAATAATTTGGGCACTGCATCTTAAAAGTGGTATATCTGGCTTTCACTTTACTGGAATATTTCAAGCACAAAGCTCTGGCAACTCAGTGTGCTCTTTTTCAAAAAAGCAAACAGAAAACAAAATCTCTTTAATAATGTACTAGCAAGAGATCCATCAATAAAGGCAACATATTAGTCAGTGGTTGACCAGCCACACTTGAGGATGGTGCATAGCCTATGGGTGTGCTCTTATTTCTGAGTCACCCATAGATGTAGTGCTCGATAGACTTAACTCTGTAAGCTCTGGGGAATGAGTCAGCACCACCATTGTCATTGGATCTGCGATCCTACAGACATGATGTCTCAGGATGAATGTTGACAAAAGCTTCCTCAGTATCCTCTTAATCCTACGGTGCAGAGACTGTTCCAGAAGGGGTCAGCTAGTACCTATTTTAGGCTTTGCTGCTCAGTCTCTGTCCCCACCAATCCACTATTCTGAAGCAGCACAATAAGAACCAATAAAAGCCCAAACTAACAGGTAAAGCGAATATCGTGGCTGTATTTTCCTAGAACTTGATTTAGGGATACTGAAACTTGAATTTCACAGCATTTTCACACATCATGAAATACAGGTTCTCTTTCCATTTTTCCCAACCCTTTCAAAAATGTAAAAGCCATTTTTAGTTCCAGTTCTGTGCAAGAGCCAGCAGTAAGACAGAATTCATCCATGGTTTTCAATGGCAGGGCCTCAAACCCAGGTTCAAACCAGCATCTGTCTGCAGCAGTATGAAGGGTGAAAACCTCTGGACTGGCTCTGAAAGCAGGTTTTTTGGTTAGTCAATCACTCTCCCAAAGTTGTAACACACCGTCAGTCACAGTAGATTTTTGTTTTCAACTACTCGCCTCTCCTCTCCAGGAAGGCTGTGAAGTTGGTGATATTAACAGCTCCTGTCTTGAAATGCTCACTGAAGTCTCCTGCTGGCAACCAGTCTTTAGCATCAATTTCCTAGACTAAATTCTTACAGGAGCCACTATCTTGAATCACCTTAGCATCTAGTGCCATGTTCTTCCTAAGCAGGGTGACTGCCAATATTCATGCCTTTGGTTAGCCACTGTCACCGCTCCGTGGTTTAAAATGGGGTATTGGCACAGCCTGTTAGCAGAGGGGCACATGCACTCAGAGAGGGAAATAAAGTGTGCCAGGGTCTCTTGGATGGCATCAACTCAATGAAAGGGCAGGTTCTTCTATTCTGCTGACCAGCTGGCTATGAAGAATATGCATATTAGATATATTGCTCAGATCCAGAATTTTAACATCATCTGAAATATAAAGTGTTAGGAGACCTCCTGGCCCTTGTTTCGACTGTATGTAGAGGAGCAGGGGGAGGACAATTAGGACAGATAAGGGACCACTATGACAATGATAGCTGAAAACAATCACTCTGGACAAAAACCGAGTGCTAAAAAGTAGGTAAAGGGGAAAGACATGATAATCTTCCAGTACCTGTACTGCAATCCATATGCACAGAGTAAAGAGAGAGAGAGAGAGAGAGAGAAAATGCCTGCCATAGAGGCTGGCTGGGGTATAGGTGGGAATAGGGTGGTAACAGGAGGGAAATTGGGGGCATCGGTGGTAGGAACTGTATGTGGGTAAAGCAATGAGTATTGGAATATTTTATGACTGACCCAATCATGAACAATGTTGTGTATCTCGCTGTGATTCAATTAAATAATGTGACAGGAGTCCCAAAAGAATGCCACTCCGTAAAGGATACCTGCAAAAAGTTTTCCTGCTTTTCTTTTAAATAACCATTCTACAAGGGAGTGATCATTGATGTCAAAAGAGGGGTTCAGCAGGATGATACCAACTCACCGAAATTCTTTAGTGCCACCCTCGAAAGGTCATGCGACAATTAGAATGGGAAGGAATGGGAATGACGATAAACAGTTGCCAACTACACCACCTCCATTTTGCTGATGACATCGTTCTAATAACACCAAATATTAGCCAAGCAGCACACATGCTGGCTGACTTCAACCGAGAATGTGGAAAGATAGGTCTACAACTGAATCTCAACAAAACTATGGTCATGAAAAACAAACTAGTTCCAGATGCCCCATTCACTCTCAATGGAACAAACATCTCTGAATGCAGCAGTTATGAACTCAACATGATGAATGACCTAAAACCTGAGCTGCGCAGGAGGAAGAGAGCAGCATGGAATGACTTCAAGAGCATCGAAGAAATAGCTAAAAGGATAAAGAACCTCTGGCTCTGGGCACATCTCTTTGACTCCATCATACTCCCTGAATTATCATCGCCTCAGAGACCTGGGCCCTACAAAAGCAGGATGAGAATGTTATTCAGGTCTCCCAAAGAGGAATCGAAAGAGCTATGCTTGGAATATCACACCTCATTTAAGTGAGAGAAGGAATCTGGAGTTCCGACCTCCATCGACAATCGAGTCAGGGACACTGTCTCATTTGCCAAGATATTGAAAATCAGATGGGCTGGACATGTAATGTGATTTGGAGATGACTGCTGGACTAGAGCTGTTACCAACTGGATCCCATGGAACATAAAAAGATCACGTGGCCGCCCACCTACAAGATGGTCAGACTTCTTCATCAAGACCCTGAACGAACGGTTTGAGGCTCTTTGTATTCCTGGAGCAAGCAATGCCATTGGGCTACAATGGCACGTGATAGGGTCAAATGGAAACGTTACTAGCGCCTGCCCGAGCAAATCGACAAATAATGGGATATCAAGTGATCAAGTGATCAAGAACCTATTTGCTCACGCTCCCTTATGGACAAGGACTTCTCTGGACCTCAAGCAGGGTCTAATCCAGATACAGAGAAGGAAGAAGCATCCTTAGCTTAAAAAGTGCTCTCCCTAGCCCCACTGCCAGGTGGGGAAAGACACCCATATTCAGCTCTCAAATGAACTTGGTCCCATGCAAAATGATTTAATCTAGGTTTAATTTTTTTGTTGCCACACAACTACCACCCTAAACTCTTCTAGGATGGCTCTCAGCATATCCCCTCCCTCGCTATAAAAAAATATAATAAAATTCAAAGATTTGCTTCCTTTCCTCTTTCTGTATAAAGTATAGGAAGTAGAATAATGCCTCTCCCCAAAGATCTCTAGCTCAATACTCCTAAACTGTAACCATGGGATCTTAAGGCAGAAAAGGGACTTCAAGATGTGCATGTTATCTTGAAGTATCTTAGTGGGGTCTGTGAGACTAAAAGTTTCTGCTAAAGGGAGGCAGGAAGGTCAGAGTTACAGGTGATGAGATGCCCCAAGCTGAGGTCAAAGAATTACTAGGTTATGAGTTGAGGCATGTGGACAACTTTAGATGCTGAGGAAAAAGGGAAGAAAATAGGCTCTCCTTCAAGGCCTCCAGAAGGAATATAGCTCTGCCAAATCATTTTAGACCTCTGACCTCAGAACTGTAAGACAATAAACATGTGTTTCAATTTTATGAACTAAATTTGTGATACTTCGTTAGAGCAGCAAGAGGAAACTAATATGGGCTGCTATTTAAAATGTCAGCAATTGGGCTGGAGAGATAGTACAGTGGGGTTGGACACTTGCCTTGCATGGACTGATCCAGGTTTGATCCCCAGCATCCCATATGGTCCAACACGTCCACTGAGTCACTCCTGAATGCAGAGCCAGGAGTAACCCCTAAGCACCTCTGGAGTTACTTACGTAAACCCCCCAAAGCAAACAAAAATGTCAGCAGCAAAATAAAATTTCTAATAAATTGGTGACTTGATCTCATTAAACCTCACCCCAAAAGATGAGAGGAGAGTTCGACCCCTTCCTCATGTCCATGAACTCCAGAACCAGCAAACATTTTGATACAATGAGTATGAAATGGCGGATAACAGGGAGGAGTGGGCAGCGGAGAGGCCATCCACTGAGAAACCGACATCCACCAGGATGGCAGAGGACGAGATAGAAATGGAATGTAGCTTATTTATAGCCATGCCGCCTCCCTCACCAGTGTGTGACAGAAGAGCTGTTTTAAAGTTTTCTTCTTCAAACTTGGCTGCAGAACTTGGCTGCTTCTCAGAACTGTGCTTTTGTATTTAGCTTTAAACTATAAGAATCAGCCCCATGGTTAAACTGTAGGCAGACATGGTGCGGGCAGGGAAATGCGGTGGGGAGTGGAAAGAGGTTGAAATGTGATTCTTATTTAGTTAGTTGCTTAAGAAAAACAAATAGAGAGTAAATTCCAAATATTCCAGCATGTGAAAGTCAAGATAATGATGGCGCTGCAAAACTGGCCAGACAGTAAGATGGAGATCTGAGTTGAGAGAGAGAGAGAGAGAGAGAGAGAGAGAGGGGGGCGATCTGGTCTTGGTCCTAATCAGAAAGCTCTTTTATATCTAAAGTTTAATTCCACAGAATTTTCAGTGAAGCCCAGTGAAACCAAGTGAATCTCTCTGAAACCCAGAGAAGCCCAGTTTCTCTACCCAGAAACTAATACTGAGCCAATACAGTTGATATAACAGTCATGTCTTTTGACCTAAGAAGTTTAAATGTAGTAACGATAAATAAGAGAATAAAAATTTAAAGTATTGCACATTATCCACTGGGATTATGCAAACTTTAAAACTATGATTATGATGACACAAGGTAGCAAAACACAAAAGTGCTCCCTGTGATTATGCATTAAGTGAATAGCTCATATCAGCTACAAATTGATACAAGAAAATATACCACAGACCCAAATATAAACTATAATCATGTTTGCAAAGTCAAGATATGTGAATTCTTTCAAATTCTGTGCTTTGATTCTTTCTAAGTTGAATTATTACTTTTTAAAACGAAAAACAGTTATTTTTCTAAAGAAAGGGAGAGAACATAGCAGTTGTCAGGAAAGCTCGGCTTTACCAATACCCCATGGTGTGAGTTTCAGAGCTAAAAATGGTTTGTTTCCTTATTTCAAGATGTCTATATGAAGAATGGATATACTGGCTACAACTCTGAGATTTAGTATTATAAAACACACTGTCTCTGAAATATATCTGATGTTTTCCTATCCACACAAATTTGCACATACCCTCCACCTTCTAGAATCTTTTCTTGGCTCTTTTCTACCAAACCAAACCCTACCCTTCCTTAAAAATGCAATTCAAGTCATTGCTCTGCAAATTTCTTTTTCCTGTCCTTCTGCACAGCCTCGCCAACGCTCCTATAATCAATTGCAAACAACCTTGAGATTTCCTTTTGGTTTACATAATTCAATTTGAAAAAAAACACACAGACTTTGGAATAAAGCAACCCAAGATTCAGGTCCCAAAGCCAGCTTTTGACTCCGCCTGTCCTCTGCTTTCTACCTGAATAGAGGGTGAACAGCCTTCCTCACAAAGCTATTCTAGTAATGATTTGATGTCTGTAGGCCACCCGGCATGGTACCTTGTATCTGAGAGGATAATCAAAAAAGTTCTAGGAATCTTCCTTCATCCTACATCACTTTTGGACTACACCGTTAGACTGTAAAGCCAGTAGAACAGGAGTCGGTTGTGATAAAATACTCTTTTTAACCTCATTTCCCCATTACAGTGCTTGGAGGATAAAGCACTGCACCTGGCCAGAGGCAGATGTTGACTAAGTGGGAAAAAAATGCTCTTTTGGCTAGAAGAACTATATTTCAGGCAGAGACCAATTAGAAACTAATGTGGCTTGTATTGTATTCTCCCTAAAAGATGTGCTAAAATTCTAACCCTGAGTAGAACTGTAAGTGGGACTTTGCTCAGAAAAGAGTCATGGCATATGTAATTAGTCAGGAAATAGTCTAAATGGGATCTTAGAATGGGCCCTAAATCCCGTGGCTTGAGTTCTTTGGGGGAAGGTTCTGTGAAAACTGGGAAGTCGACATGCTGGCAGAAGTGAAGACAGAGGCAGAGATGTGGCAGTGATGGAGCCACAAGCCAAGAAACAAGGAACAGCGAGAGCTGTGGGAACTGAGGAAGTAGCAAGGAGTCTCCCCACAAGCCTTTCCGCAGAAGCACGACTCCATACTTCTAACCTTCCTGGACTATGAGAGACTAGACCTGCCTTGTGCTAGGCTCATAGTTTGGGAATTTGATGCAGTACCGCTGACTGAGACGCTCACATGTACTAGACTGACAGGTAGAAGTGAGTTCTTTTCTCGCGCCCAAGTAAGATTTCCTTCAGATAAACCTCATTTTCAGGCCTATTTCATGTTATTTTCCTGTTTATTATTTCCTGTTGCAGAGTCCCTAGGAGTAGGCCGGGAAGGGTAAGTGTTGTTCGATTAGTGGTGACATTACTCTTGGAGTCTCCCTCCCAGTGACAGAGGCTGCCTGCCCCCCAGGTCCCAAGGCCTGGGCATGAGCCTCAAATCATCTTCCCTTACTCTACAAGTCAATGCTGTTTCCTAAATACACTGGAACTTTTTACACCTTCCTTAGTCTCCACCACCCTTTATCTCAGAACAAAAGTCACTAAGGGATGCATGTTTTCTTTCTTTTTTTCTTCTCTTAATTTTTTTATATGAAATACAAAGCTGGTCATGATTAGGTTTTCATCATACAATGTTCCAATACCCATCTCTTCTCCAGAATAAAACTGCTGGGGACAGGAGCGATAGCCCAGGGGGTAGGGTGTTTGCCTTGCATGTGGCCGGCCCATGCCGGCCTGGCTTCATTCCCGGCATCCCATATGGTCCCCCTGAACACCACCAGAAGTAATTCCTGAGTGCAGAGCCAGGAGAAATTCCTGAGCATTGCTGGGTGTGACCCAAAAAGAAAAAAGAAAAAAAGAAAAGTGCCTGCGATAGAGGTAGGGGGGCGGGGGGTGGTGAAGGGGGTTAGAAAGACGGAAACTGGGAAGTATTGTTTCCTAAAGCCGGCTGAAAGGTACGTGAGCCTGTGAGAAAGATTCATCTCCTTTCAAAGACAGGCCTCTGAACTTCTACTCTGGGCAATGATGAAATGTTCAAGAAACACTTGCCTTTTGAGAATAACTAGAAAGGATGAAAATACCTCTGTGCTCCAGTGTTTGACGGCAGTGAAGGCTATCCTTGAGTAGGAATTTGTGAAGTTCCATCCAAAAGAGAAAACCCCAGAAGATAAACCTCACAATTGCTTTCCTCCCCTCTGGAGGTATTGTCAATTACTTAAACATAAGATATGACTGAAGCTCTGCAGTACTTAATTTATTTATTCATTGTGCTTTGAGCCAAACTCTGTGGTGCTCAGGACTTACTCCTGGCTCTGTGCTCAGGGGTTGCTCCTTGGGCTCTTGGGAAACTGTTTGAGGTGTCAGGGTTTGAACCCAGGTTAGCTGAGTGTAAGGCAAGTGCCCTCCAGCTCACTCTGCACACTGCTGCCTCGTAGAGTTGAAGGAACAAAAACTGAAAGCCAGAGCCCATCAAGGTGGAGGACACTGCATGAATATCCATAGTTTCCTATTTTGGTTTAGGGGCCACACCTGAGGGTGCTCAAGGCTTACTCCTGGCTCTGTGCTCAAGGATTACTCCTGGGGACTCAGGAATAGAGTCCCCCAGCTTACAAAGTCCCTATTACAGTTCTACTCAGGACTCATATGGGATGCTTGGGATGGAACCTGGGTTGTCCATGTGCAAGGAAAGTATGTACTTGCTGCACTATTTTCTGTACCTGGTTACACGAAGGTAACTATCCCTGTCCTAGAAAAGAAAATTGAAATAAAATAAGTCCTTCTGAAATAAGACATTTCTCTAGAGCAGTGTTCAGCCTTTTTACACCCGCAGACAAACACCCGTCCTTCAGATCTGCACACTGACCAGCAGCTATAACCAAGGCAGTGAACCAGTGGTTTTCTAGCTTTCTACACCAGTATCAGCAGTTAAAGAACACTGACCTAAAGTCATAGCTTCTCTCTCCGAAGTTAGTTGTATAAATAAAATCTATAACTTAATTTTTGTTGGGGGCCACACTAGGCTATGCTCAGGGCAGACTCTGAACATTTTTACATAATGTTTGAGAGAGACAGAGAAGCGGAGGAGGAGGAAGAAGAGGAGGAGGAGGAGGAGGAAATGGAGGAGGAGAAGGAGGAGGAGGAGAAGGAAGTGTCTTATATCCAATTCAAGGGCCAGAGAGATAGTAGAGTAGGCAGGGCATTTGCATTGAATGTGGTCAGCCAGAATTCAATTCCAAGCATCCATATGGTCCCCTGAGCATGTCCAGGAGTGATTCCTGAGCACAGAGCCAGGAGTAAGTCCTGAACAGAGTTGGGTGTAGCCCCCAAATAAATACATACATAATTGTCCAATACAATCAAAGTTGGAAACAAGCTAGGTGCTCTTCAACAAATGATCAGATAAAGAAAGTGTCATACATATAAATAATACACTATTTCCATTTATAAAAAGAGGATGAAATCCTGACATTTCACCACTGCGGATAGGCAATACAATTCTACAGCTATTTTACTCCAACTTTCATCAGTCTCAGGATGCTTTTGGCTAATTCAAGGTACAATCTAGAGAAAAGACCCCTCATTTCTTGTTAGATTCAGAAGCTCCCAACAAGCAACCAGTCACCAAACCCTGCTCACTCTATTTGCTGAACATCTCTCAAGCATATGTCTCCATCTATATTATTTTGCCATTGATCTGCATTTCATTTCGTCCTGAAAGTTGCTCAGCTATCCCTCTGCTTAAACCACATCTTTTCTCTCATACCCTCTTTTTCACAAAGCTGTTCTTCATATTGAATATGGTTTTTCTGATAAAGTCATCTTGTGGAAAATCAGAGAGATAATTGAGAGAATTAGAGGGCAGGCTTTGCTTGCCAGAGCCCCAGCTTCCATCCCCAGCACCAAAATGGTCCCCGAAGGCCATATCACCAGGAAAGATCCAGTCACACACACACACACACACACACACACACACACACACACACACACACAGAGCTTTGATGGATACTCCTAAGTATCCATCAAACACTCTTCTAGGATGTGGTGGAATAAAATAAAAATTTTAAAAATCTCTTTTTGGGGAATTTCCTTACAAAAAAAGTCAAGATATCACTGGTTTCCCTGTGGGGGATATATCGTATATCTGCATGCATCAGAGCTTTATAGTAATCTGATGGCACACATTATATTTAATAATATAAGAAAGGTTTATTTAAGAAAGGGGCATGTGTGACCAAACTGTAGCAGGTAAAGCATCTGCCTTGCACACAGACAGTCCAGATTGGATCCCCAGCACCCCATATGGTCCCCTGAGCCCTCCAGGTGTGATCCTTCAGCACAGAACCAGGTGTAAGCTCTGAGAATAGCCTGGTATGGCTCAAAGGGAGGGGGCATGTATAAAGATGAGAAGTGTCAGGATATAACAGAAACAAAGGAAACACTCAGGAACCTCTGAAGTAGTAGTGGACCTTGTGCTACAAGGTTTCTTTTATGGCCCTTATATCATGACTATCTCTTGGTACTCCTGTTTTTAAATGAACTCCTCTCCTAGTGCTGGGGCCTAGCAACTTAACCAAAGGGGCTAGATATTATATCCAGGACTGGATCATAAAACAATGAGAGTCCTGCACTGTTGACTATACTCCACAGGAACACATATGGAAAGGAACTTGGAATAAGCAACTGAGGAAGAAATGGCAGTGAGGAATGGAAACCATCATCCCAGAAGCTCCCAATGTATGGAAGGCAGCCATCAATCACACACAGGAGTTTGAAAGTGTTATTTCTCCCCAGCTGAGCCCTCAGCAGAAATAGAAGTTCTTGATAACAGCTGAGAGGCTCAGAGACGCAGAGACCCCTGCACTGGATTCTCAATCACGCACATGAAGAACTGATGTGTTTAAGACACTGAAATCTGAAGTTTTCTGCATTGAGATAGATTACTAACAAACTGAAATTTTCCCCAAGGCCCAAAAGTATGAAAGTAAAAATGGGAATCCAGGACCCAGAAGAGAGGAGCATCTGTCTGGAGAAAAGCAATGGTCTTCTGTCAAGAGGGCGAGCCAACTGTAAGTGAGGGAGCAAGCAGAAGAAATGTTCTGAGTTTGCACTTGTGCTCGCTCAAGTTGAGTCCAAAGCCAGAGGTTCCAGAAACTAGTGATGGAGCTTGGACAGGGCAGTCTGGGGCTGAGAGCTGTATAGAAATAGATGATGCCCGGTGACAGAGGCACAAGGGAAGATGCCCGCCCAGTGTCCCAACTCTGCTTGATGTGAAGACTCTTTCTGACCTGGTCCTAATCTATGCGTCCTGTTTTATTTCTCAACCCTGCATCACAGAACGGTCTCTTGTTTTCCAGAATGTAGTAAACATTGCAAATTCATCCCCTGGCATGTTATTCTGCCTCTTAAACCTTTCCTTTCCCTACTCTACTAATGAATTCGTATTCATCTTTGAAAAGATTAAGCTATAGCATTATCATTGTCTCTCTTATTTACTCTCAGAATCTGTTCTCAGGAACACAGCACCGCATCATTCAGTACATCTCTGCCCCTCTGCCTGAGGACTTATCCAGAGACCAGCAATCATCTTGCCTTCATTGGCAGCTAATAACAGTTTCTAGAACACAAATGCAGTTCCTAATTCTTCTCATGTTTTAGTCACCAGGATCTATAGGTTTCTTGCTTCCGCAACAGTGCTGGCCTCAACAATTGGTTTCTATGAACTGCCAAAAAGAAACATCCTGTCCCAGCTTTCTCCTTAGCATTGCTTCTTCCAGACCACAGTACAGTATTTATTTTCTGAAAATGTTCTGGAACCAACTTCTGCCCAGGTGTTTTGACCATAGGGAAGTGTATTAACTTCTGAAAGACCAGAAGTTGCAGGGTAAAACTTTTAAATCACTACACAGAGAATTATACACATTATCTAATTCAATCACTTCACTGTACAGAAGAGAAAATCAAGCCAAAGTAATATTTTATTTATTGAGTGGCCGTACAGGATTCATTTTATACTTCTATCTTACATAAAAGCTGAATGAATTTTTTTCGTATGGAAAATAGTTTCTAACTGGAAAAGGAAGAAAAGGAGGAAGACAAAATAAGAAAGAGCCTGAAAGATGACATACCCCATCCAGGGTAATAAGGTGGCATGTGTGTGTGAGATCTGGAAGCAGATACAATGAGTATTAGCTTTCTGTTGGTCATTTTTGATCGCACTATATTGCCTCCTGACGGAAGTTTAGTTACAATATCTAAATATACCATTCAATTGGCCAGAATGGTACCAAATAGTACTAGTTCAGTTAGAAATCTGTCAGAAGACATTATTAACACCATTTGGAGAACCAAAGGAAGCATCCTACTCTTCTCAAAATATATCCTAGTTGTTTAAGAAAGTAAACATTTCCAAAAAATGTTAGTAAAGTACTGGCAAGTAGAAGGAAGCTGGAACATTACAAATGCTGCAAGTTGGCCCAAGTCAAACAAATCTCCTCTCTCTCTTCTCTCTTTCTCTTTATATATATATATATATATATATATATATATATATATATATATATATATATCCAAAGGTACCATATGATACTTTAATTTAATTTAAAAAATACCTGCTGTGCCTTAGTCATGTGGTAATGAGAGTTCTTGGCTAGTAACACTGTAAAGAAACAAGGCCCATAGGCCTGATCTGGTGAGCTGGACACAATCATGGTTTCACTGGAAATTGCTGAGTAACTGTAAGAAATGTAACAGTTTTCTCCTCTATAGTATAAGGATGTTGGCTGAAAACCCTCTAAAATGATGCCATGAAAATACTTTAATTCTTACTCTATGACAAGAACCTAATATACTTCTTGAGAGACTGAAAGCAGTTATGAAATAAAAAACCAACTTTGGAACACCAGCTTCCACCTGACTTTGCCAGATGTACCCTACACAGATATTGTACAAGATGCTAAGTGCACTTCAAATATAGGCGAACCTCAGATTCCCTTGGAAGAATAACAAAAAATTCAAATGTCTAGGACCCAGTTCAAATCCATTCTATGAAAGTATCTTAGGGGTAAGAGACTCCTTTGATGATGAGCATTTTTTATAAAGTACCCCTCAAATGATCGGATGTATAGTCAGGTTCAAATACCATTAACTCCATTGGGCAATTCGGTGATCCAGATCTTCTGGCTTGAGGAATATAAAAATGGTTAATAGATCTGGGCAGCCTGATGAATAATTAAGGTTTTCTTTTAAATAGATTTTTAATGTGATCGAATACATTTTTCATACACACCTCCAATCCAAAATGTGAATATGAAGAATGAAAAACTAAATTAGAAAGTTCAAGTCAATAAATAAATCATGTCTTGGGAAAGTCCAACTTCTCACACTTAATGACAGAGGAAGTATGCGAAGGAAATGAAAAGCATTTTAAAAAGTGTGGGTTTGAGAAATCCACCCATTGTTACTCATATGTCAGAAGGTTACCATCCTAAATGGCATTTAAAAAGTCACAACAAAATTATGGACATAATCATCTATTTAGTACTCAGAAGTTTATCCAAAACCTCCATTTCTCTAGATTTGGCTTTTTAAATGTCAACATCTGAATCAACACAACACAATGTAAGCCAAAATTTCACACTGAAAACGTCTGCCAGTGAGAGAAAGAAACAACAAATAAGAGAAAGAAAAACAATGGTTTGTATCATTTTGTGTATCTTTTAAATGTAAATTTTAACTGAAAATATCTAAAATGTATTGGTTTTATAGCTATAACCTTGAATAAATCATTTTCAAGAGAACTTCAGAGTAAATGTTTAGACCTGGCCCTGAGATGCATTTTTTTTCTGACATTCTGAAGATGGTATCCTCCAGTAAGTAGAACTTGGTCATAGTCAAGGCTAGTTGGAAGCATTGGGAGTGGGTGAATAGATAAATATCCAGTGGTTCAAACACAACCAGGCTTTCATTAGTCAAATGAACTAGGTACAAATGATTCAAGATCCCAAGACTAACTACAGTAAATATGCCTTTATTCTATTGAAGAGACACATGACCCCTCTTGAGACATTTCATTATTCATACAAAAAATACCAAGTGATCATATATTCCTCACACAAATTTCGTGATGAGGAAAGCAAGGCATATATTCAATCAAGAAGGCAAATGAACAGTGTCATTTCTTTAAAGAACTAAAACAACAGACAACTTGGCTTCTAAATTAAATATGAGAAAATATCCCCCTCCCACTGCCTAAAATGTAAATATCAAGTCCCTAACCTGTAGGAAGTTTTTCCTTTCAACATAATGCCAAACATTCTAATGAAAAGGTGTTTGCATTTCCTGACCTTTATCTTTCTTATTAACCTATAGTAATCCATGGATTTGCAATATCATGAATAATATATAAATATTTGTATTCTCCTGACTCAAAGAAATAATTTGCTATATAAACGTGCCTTAGTCAGGTTACTAACACCAACATTAATGCATTTTATTGTTTGTTTCCTCTCCATGTGCCACTTCTCAAAGATCTACAGATAAAAGAATCAGAAACAACCTGATAGATTACTACCATGCGGAAATAGGATGTACAAAGTCTTATTGACTTTATCGAAATGAGTCTTCACAAAAGCTACATGAATTAGCACCTATTTCATTCTCACTTTTCCCAGAGGTGGTTGTTAGAAATAACGAATTGGACTCACAGATGTGAGCTAGCTAACCCTAGGTCACACCACTAGGGAGTGGTGGAAATTTTATTTCAACCAGTTTTCAAAAGCCAAAACAGTTTCAATGCCCAAGTTCCTATAAATGTGGCACAAGGCTTCCCAGTTTGGGAGACTTAGAAAGGCAACTATGACTAAGTATCATTCCACCACTCTGTATGCCTCACTACTTAGCTCCATTAATCTACTTTTTCTTTGCTACAACTCAAGAAGTATCTCCCTTAGATATGCTTATCTAACCATTGTTTGAAAAGGGTATCAAATTCAGAAATTTGATACCCAAAGCAAGAATAATTTCAAGATTTTATTTTTACAACAACTAAAAAAAAGGAAAATGACCATATTGATGACGCCGAGGAATATTTAGCTCAGCATTGCCCATGTAATTAATGTAGACTGAACATGGAGTCCAGCAGAATCCACAGAAATCAGTAGACTAATAGACATTAACTCCTATCCCTTATTAGAATGTAACACATGTAGGTTAAATTTCCCAAACACACAAACACTAAAGAAAAGGCATACAGATCCTCAAATTCAACACATACATAAATAAGACTTAAGTGGCATATTTTCTTCCTTCAAAACATATTCTCATAAGTGCCCCCAATTAAGAGTATTGATGTCTTATATCACCCAAAGTCATAAACGTGGTCTTCTCTGATTCTGTCTTTACCTCCTGACTTCAATCATTTAGCTTCCAAATCATTTTTAATTTGAAGTATTTAATTCCTCTTCATAGCTGCACTCAATTTCTCCCCTGCTAGATTAGTAACCTCTAGCTATTCTCACCAACACAGAAACACATACTGCTCCCCACCCAGAATCTTCAGTCTATCCTGACAACTATGCATTTAGTACATGAGGGCAAGGCTAAATAATCCCAACAAGAAGCTGATTCTATAACTCCTGGCACAACTATTTCATAATAAATTGACTATAATTCAACATTTTAGAATCTGACACCATCTTGACCTCTCCCTCCAAATCTCACCTCCAACTATTCCTACTAATTCAACCTATGCCCAAGCTTGCCTGCTCTGGTGTTCTTTTGCTTTTCTCTGGTGTTCTTTGCCTTTTCCCAATGCAGCTTGCCCCAGAAATGTTCTTTCTTTCTTTCAGTTTTCTGCAGAAAACAAAGAACCCACCAACCCCTGAAAACTGAATTCAAAGGCCCTCTCTCTCAGGCCCATTCCTGATCTTGACCTCAGAAGTGACCACTCTCTCCTCTGAGATAATAGTCAATAATCTGCTTGCTGCACTTATTCAAAAAATTAAGACTTGGACTCCATTATGGTGATTTATGTACATTTTTCTATCACTGTACATAAATCTTCTCCCACAAGAGCTAAACCAGACCTTGCTTATATTATGGGCTTGGAAAACATTTTATTAATAAATGTTACACTAAGGCCTTTACAAAAGATGCACCAAAAGAGAACTCTTTTCCATCTGTGTTACTTAGACAATCGTTAGCTGTCAAGAAAACTAAACTGCACCATACCACTCAGGTATTCCATACCAAACATAACAAAACCTGACTTGCTTGAATTTCAGCAATAAACAGAATGATATGAAAAGAAAATTCTATTCATTCATTAGGTGAGGCAGTTTATGAAAAGATATTTATTGAATCAATCCACCTCAACACGCAAGCACACACAACAGTAGTGCCCCAAGCATGGAAGCAAGCACCTTACTTTGCGGTAGACGATCATATTTGGAGAACTGTCCTCTGGGTCTGCAATCCCCACTGCTTTCTGATCCCCGGGACCCTGAGCCATCTTGGTGTCTTCGTTCACACTGCAAGAGTAAAAAGGACAGGCCATTAGGACAGGAAATAAAGCTTTGAAATGCAAAGAAATAAAGCTTTGAAATGTACACACACACACACACACACACACACACACACCACACACCTGTTATCTTTTGACAGGTGCCTGGAAACCAAACATGATGTAATTTCTTATTTCTCCTTATTAATGTACAAAGTATTACAAACAAAATAATATGTAGGGAATTAGGAAATGATTGTGGTGTTAACCCACCTACATGCATCTAATACCAAAGCATGTGCTCACTCGTGATAATCACTTGTCAACCTAAAATAATCTCCAAACAGACAAAGCTAATCATTCACATGTTGATTTTGACTTAACCAAAGCTTCCTTTCTGATGAATCCTAAGCATTAAAACATAAATATTTTATCAGGAATCTAATAATCAAAAACATAAGGAAGGGGGCCGGGGCGACAGCCCAGCGGGTAGGGCATTTGCCTTGCATGTGGCTGGCCTGTGCCAACCCAGGTTCGATCCCCAGCATCCCATATGGTCCCGAAGCACCGCCAGGAGTAATTCCTGAGTGCAGAGCCAGGAATAACCCCTGAGCATTACCGGTGTGACCCATAAAGCAAAAAAAAAAAAAAAAAAAAACATAGGGAAGGAAAACATAAAATGACTATTCCTATATTCACTAAGAATAGTAATTTTTAAAACCATAAATAACAAGCATTGGACAAAAGTGTCTGATGTAGAGCCACTGACTGGGGATGCTCCTGGGCTTGGCACAGGGATCAAACTCCTGGCTTCAGGCTGCAAGGCAGGTGCTTTTAGTCACTGAGCATCCCAGATCTTTAAATAACTTACGTAGAATGCACCCTAATTGTCACAGGTTAAGTCATGAGCTCAGGGCAATATTTTTATAAAATGTCCTCAATTGCTCCCCTGCTTCAAATGTATTTCTTCATAGAACTGAGAGCACAATACCCAACCATTGGATCCAAAGAAGTACAATGTCTAACTGACTACAATAATTCCACAGCAGGAACCACACAGAAGTGTGAGGTGGCACTTTGGGTGCCATCTTCAGGAAGCAGCTCAATGTCAAAGCACCAAGTCCCTTGACACTCTTCCACTTCTGGCTGTTGCTCTCCACTTTGCATTATAGAGCCTCTAGTATCTTCTCCAGCATTTTAGTAGGAACCTGCCAATCATCTTTCTATCATGCTCAAGATTGGTTCAGAAGCCCCATACAATTAATGTCTATTTTCAGGATACACTATGACTGCATGAATACCTCATCTTGATTGATAAGCAAAATCTGGCAAACTTGCAAAAATAACTGTTTTGTGGTTTATTCTGGAATAATGTAAAAATATTGTTACTTTTGATGAAGGAAGTTTTGCAAGTACAATTCATTTTAACCTACATAAATGTGAATTTATTAAAATTAAAACTATGCCCCTTGAGGTGTTGCATTGTGGCCACAGTGCCTGGCTGCATCAGCAGGATGCAGGTTGTCTACCCCAGGGCTCTGCCCTGGGGATGGTTAGTAGTCTGACACAGAAAAAGACTGGGTCCCCCTGGTATGAACCCAGAGCCACGGCATAGCCTGGCAAGCTACCATGATGTATTAGATATGCCAAAAACAGTACAATAACGGACTCATTCCCAAGGAATGGAGACGTTACTGATGCCTGCTCAAGCAAATCAATGAACAACGGGATATAAGTGATACAAGTGAAAGTAAAACACCTGGTATTTTATTATGTGAATTTCAGCTCCACTAAGAAAAATAAATATTTTTACTTTTGTGTGTGTGGTTCCAGGAATCAAATCAGAGCCACACCCAGAGTCCCACACAAGCCAAATGCTCTACGCTAAGCCACATCCCTCACCCATAGTTTTCTCTGTTTGGCGGGGTAGGTTCCCCAAGGGTTCCTGGGGACCAAGTGGGTTTGAGATTGAGCCCAGAGCTTCCACATGCAGAGCAAGTGTAACCCAGCCTTTCAAGCCAACTCCCCTCTCAGTTCCATTGGTTCTCTCTAAAACTTGGGAAATAGATCAGTGAAACAATGGCAACATATAGAATTTTTGAGCAAAAAAGCAAGTTCAATCCTTGATGAGACACTATTTTCTATGTGACTTCGGTAAATTTAAATAATCTGCTGGGGGTTTCCTTTTTCTTTTTAAAATAAACTTCCTAGGTGGCTCGAAGGACTGCATGCTTTGCAAGCAGGAGGCCTGAGCTCAATTCCAGGAGCCCACGATGTGGAGGAGAGAATAGAGCTGAGAGTAGCCTGAAAACACTGCTGGGTATACCCCCTCCCCAATAAAAACAATAGAATATCACGGGTTCCTGCTCTGCACCAGAACTTGCCTCTTCTTTGACACAGTACCCATCGATAAAATGCAAATCCCACCACTGGATGCTCTCAGGTAAGGACCGAATCACTGAGTGTAAAAGATCCTATAAAGCCATAAAACTCCTCCACAAATGTTATCACTAATCTAAAGTCTGCCTGAGTTATTTGCACAAAATTCACAGGTTTTCATCAAAGAAACTTCTATAAATACCAAACCTGACAAAAAGGCCACTTCAATTTAAACTAAAAACTCTGGAAACAATTTATTATAAAAAAATAACTTGATATCAAAGGTCATTCCATTAAAACAAATTTGGGAAGAATCTGGAGAAGAAAAGGGAATTTGTAATTTACGTTAAGAATTTAATTGCCCCAAAGCACCAGTCTACATAGTATGACTTGCTTTTTTTTCACCATTGTGAATTAGTACACATTTTGGAAATCAGATAACATGACAAGTAGTCTGATAATCTACTTGTCATGGTATCTGATTGAGATGAAAGAGTATCCTTCTTTCATCTCTACCCTCTGTAATATCAGTATTTTTAGGCCTAACATACAACATGAAAACACTAATTATGTGGCTTTTAAAGTTAAATGAACAACGCACTGCTTTGTCTGTAAACAACTGCTTATTTGCCTACTCCTTTGCCTTAATGCAAATATGACAGAGCATGAAAATAAAAATTGAGTCCATTTATGTATACTCATTTATCTATGTAACACAGCCATTAGGGGCTTCTATTGCTTATCCTAAAATGAACACGTCTACTTTAATGAGCATATTATCTTCCACCTAGAAATCTGTGCTATAACAGCAAGACTGGAAATGACCTAGAAACAATCGTGTCAGCCCTCCCATCTCCTGTATCTGGCCCTCTCCACCCCCAAGTGTGTGTATACACACACAAACACGTGCATGCACACACACAAATAGGCATATGCACGTACACACATACATACATGCAAACACATGCACACACACAGACATAATGGACACATAGACATACACAGAGCAGAAATAATCTGCTGGTCCATGATCTGGACCTCAGTTCTTTAGATGCAGTCTCTATGTTAGTAGTTTGAATGAGCCTAGATAGTAGAAAAGCTTCTGTTTCTGATTTTGATATTCAGGCTAATTATTTCATTTTTCTGTGTCTAAAAAGAATCATTTCTGAGGCCAAAGCATTGTACAAGAGTAGAGTGCTTGCCTTTCCAAGCACTCTATATTGGCCCAAGCGCTCTAGATTGGCTCGGCATCCCACATTTTCCCCAAGTATGGCCAGAAATGATCCCTGAGTGCAGAGTCAGGAATAAGACCTGAGCACCACCAGGTGTGGCCCAAACCCATATATCACTTCACTTGTATCACTTGTCTTCCCATTGTTCATCAATTTGCTCAAGTGGGCACCAGTAACATCTCCATACATTCCTGTCACATACTAGTGTATCCCAAGGGCATCTGCTCTCTCCAAGAACACGAAGAGCTTCAAACCATTCCTTCAGGTCATGGGAATTAGGTCTATAATTGTTACTGGTTTTTGGCATATCAAATACAGCATGGTTACTTGCCAGGCTCTGCCGTGTAGGTGGTATATTCTCAGTAGTAGGCTCTCATCTGGTGCATTTACTGATGAACTGCAACAGGGAGAGATCAGCTTTCTCTTGGGTGGAGCTCTGATGAGCTGTGGAGTCCAGATGTTGAAAATGACTGCTCTCATGGTGTGGGGGTTCCTCTGGCTTCTTGTGAGGCTAGAACCCAGGCCAACCCTCCAGTCCATATATATGTATATATCTATATCTACATATATATTTTATGTATCTATATAGATATTGATAAAGATGCTCTCATTAAATATAGTTACTGAAAAGTTGGGGATAAAAAAAATTAAAGGAATAATTTTCATTGATTACAATATAGTGTAAATATTTTAAATCAATTTTTTAAATCAAGACAATACAACAAAGATGCCATATTTGGGGGAGGGGAGAACTCTGCACTCAGTAATCTCTCCCAGTTCTGCATTCAGGGATCCCTCCTGGTGAAGCTCAGGGGACCATATAAGGTACCTGGGATAGAACCCAGGTCAACCACATACAAGGCAAGTACCCTACCTGCTATACTATTGCACTGTCCCTAATAATTTTAATTTAATAGGAAACAAAAAAGTAAACCCTTCTCAGTATTTATATATATAAAATATATATTTATTACATATATACCATATATTTATATATAAGTACCTTAATATTTTATATATAATATAAATACTGAGATATAGATTGATAGATAAATAGATAGATAGATCACTTATATTGGCACTCAGGAAATAATTCAAAATTTTATTTTAATATTTGAATTTCTTTCTGAAAAGAGGCAACTACATTTTAATCGAAAGAAAACAAGTAAAATATTACTCTCCCAGATGCAAATCAAAACAATGAGATATCATCTCACACCACAGAGACTGGTACACATCCAAACGAGCAAGAACATATATTTATATAAATATATATACATTTAGTGCATGATCTAAATTAATAAATATCTATACATTTAGTGCATGCTCGGATGCTGGGGATTGAACCGAAGTCAAGTGCATGCAAGGCAATCTGCTCTGCTGTACAGCTCTCAACCTCAGGAATAGACTTTAAATAAAACCCGGTTTGTTTTTTTCCTCCCTTTCTGGGTCAAAACAAGCAATGCTCAGGGGTCATTCCTGGCTCTGACTCAGGAATCACTCCAGGAGGTGCTATGGGGACCATTTAGGATGCTGGGGATCAAACCTGGGTTGGCCATATGCAAGGCAAGCACTTTACCTGCTCTGCCCCAACCCTGGGATTTTGTTTAATTAGCTTCCCCTGGGATTTTCATGCTAAGATATGAGTAAAAGCTACTTGAAAATATAATTTGCTTCGTCCTAAATTTACTTTAAATGATCTTTGACATGGAGTTCTGACGAGAGGGAGTTCTCGCCAGAACTCCACCCAGCAGAGGAGCCTATCACAGCCCAGATCGCACAGCCGCAAGTGGCCATGTGGTTCATCAATAAATGCTGGATTTAGAGGTGACTACAAGAGTATGCCACCCACATGGCAGAGCCTGGCAAGCGACCCGTGTCTTATTTGATATGCCAAATACCAGTAAAAATTATGGACCTCACTCCCATGACTTGATAGAATGGTTTGAGGCTCTTTATGTTCCTGGAGCAAGCAGATGCTCTTGGGCTCTACTAGCATGAGCCAGGACATATGGAGATGTTACGGTGCCCGCTCGAGCAAATCGATGATGAACGGGAAGACAGTGATATAGTGATATATACATATTATGATACCAATATCCAAGGTCAGGCAAAATATGGATCAGGAGGTCTTGTCAAAGGTGGAAATTACCACAAATGTGTGAGAGTCAGAGGTTAGGTAAGACAGAGAAGGGAACAGTGTGCTAATAATTGCTGAAAGTGCTGATACCAACCTAGAACTGAGCATTAAATACAAGAAAAAAGATACACATGATAACCTCTAAGTGTATGTATTACAATCCATAATATGTAGGAGAAGGAAGAGAGAAAGAGAGAGAGAGAGAGAAGAGAGAGAAGAGATAAAGAACCTGCCATAGAGGCAGGCTAGCGGAGGGGGGGAGAGAATCGTCGACATTGGTAGCAAATGGGCACTGGTGGAGGGAAGGGTGCTAGAACACTGTATGGCCAAAAACCAAACTTCAACATCTTTGTAATTGTTTATCTCAGGGTGGTATAATAAAATATTTTAAAAAAGAGCAAGAACAACCAGTGCTGGTACAGATGCGGGGAGAAAGGGACTCTCAACCACTGTTGGTGGGAATGCCAACTGGTCCAACCTTTTTGGAAAACAATATGGCAATTCCTCCAAAAGCTAGAAATTGAGCTCCCATTTGGCCCAGCAATACCTCTCCTAGGAATATATCCTGGAGACCCAAAAACACACAACAGAGACACCATCTGCACTTCTATATTCATCACAGAACTATTCACAATAGCCAGAATCTGGAAACAACCTGAGTGCCCAAGAACAGAAGACTGGCTAAAGAAACAGTGGTATGTCTACATAATGGAATACTACACAGTTGTCAGGAGAAACAAAGTCATGAAATTTTCCTACAAATGGATGGACATGGAGATTATCATGGTTAGTGAAACCAGTCAGAAGGAAAAGGACAGATATAGAATGACTGCATTTCATCTGTGGGATATAAATATATACCAGTGTTCTACTAATTGTTGGAAATGGTAACACCAGACTATAACTGAGCATTGAATGTAGGCAAAAGGCTATACATGATAACCCATAAATGTATATATGGCAAGCCACAATGTGTAAGAAAATGGAGAGAGAGAGAGAGAGAGAGAGAGGGAGGGAGAGAGGGAGAGAGAAGAGGAAGAATGCAGGCTGGCAGGGGGAGAGGAGGGAATCTGGGGACATTATTGGTGGGAAATGTACACTGGTGGAAGGATGAGTGTGCAACATTGCATGACTGAAACCCAATCATGAACAGCTTTGTAAACGTCTATCTCATGATGTTATAAAATATATATATACATATATGTATACTTGTGTATATTATATATGTATATGTACATATAGATATCCCAGAATGATTAACAGAGAATAAAGAGGAAAACAAAACATGTTAGGATAATGCATTTCACAATTTCTGAGACAAGAGAGCTTACTGGGTACAACCTGGTACCTATCATCAGACTAACCTATCACTATCACTATCACTATCTTCCCGTTCATCATCGATTTGCTCGAGCGGGCACCAGTAACATCTCCATATGTCCTGTCTCATGCTAGTAGAGCCCAAGGGCATCTGCTTGCTCCAGGAACATAAAGAGCCTCAATCCATTCCGGAATGAGGTCTATAATTGTTACTGGTATTTGGCATATCAAATACAACACAGGTAGCTTGCCAGGCTCTGCCGTGCAGGTACTTCCGTGGTTGGACTTCGCTTTTTCCCTCAAATTTCCATTGCTTCCTGAGCCCATGTCACAGACAACCTCTCTACTCTCCTTCCTACCCAGGGAAACCAGCTCAGTGATTAAGAAAGGTTGACAGACGTCATTAAGAATGTAGTCTGCGTGGGGGGGTGGCTGTGACGGGAGGGGAAGGGGGCATATTGGTGGTGGGAAATGTGCACCGGTGGAGGGCTGGGTGTTGGAACATTTTGTGACTGAAACCCAATCATGAACAGTTTTCCAACTGTATGGCATGGTAACTCAATTTAAAAAAAAATGGAGGGGGTCTGGAGCCATAGCACAGTGGAGAGGGCTTTTGCCTTGCACGCTGCCAACACTGGTTGAATTCACCGCATTCCATATAACCTATATCCAAATCAATCTAGACATTCACTAGCTGTGCAGCTTCCTGTTTCTGTGTGTTTGTTTCCTTATCTGTCACAAAGCTCAGTCCCAATATGGAACTTGGAACTTTCTACCATGTTGGGAATATGATCTACTATGTTCTGAATTTCTGAACTCAGAAATCTGAACCCACTGCCTGATTGATGAGTACCTGTCAACTATCAAACAACACATCTGCTTCCCGGGGGGGGGGGGGGCTTAAGACTCTTGTCTTGCATGTGATTAAACTCAATACAATCCCCAGAACCTTGTGATTCCCCAAGAACACAGAGGTCACTCTTGAGCACAACCAGGAAAACGTCCTGAACACTACCTTGTGTGACACAAAAGCCACATTAATGAAGTTGCTTTTTTAATTCTCACCATTTGTGTTCTCTCCAACTCTGACCTCATACTTCCAAGTTTCTTTAAAAGGCGCACCAGAATATTTTATGCTACTTCCTTTCTTTCTGGCTGCCCACATCCCAGGCCATCCCTATTCATGACAGCTTTCAGACTCGACTTTTCCAAAAGCCACACATTTGGGGAGGAACAACTCCCGGACTCAGAGGTCTCCCAGGATGCAATACCTCCCTTAACCACTGGGTGCCGCAGGACTCAACATTTAATCCTGGGTGTCTGCTTTCATTAAGCTCCACAGAAGGCCCTGGAGATACAAACATAACTCAGACAAGATGCCTCTTCTTAAAGTGGGCAGAGTCAAGGAGGGGCGGTGACATGTCCAGAAATGCAGGACACAGTACAGTGTAAGTACTCAGTTATGACAGCACCAGGGTGGCAGAGGAGGAGACGGGGCAGTGGCAGCAGGGCACAGTGTAGATGGAGTCTAGCGAAAGCACAAGAGGACAATTTGGAGGCACGACACCGCCTTGGAAATACACACACACACACACACACACACACACACACACACACACACACACACCAGAAGTAGAAGACATCTGTAGATGGAGGAATGACAATAATCTGATTTCAAAGAAATTAAACAGGAAATAGTGAACGTAGAAAGAAATAACACAACTCAGGCCTATGGGAATTCACACGATGTGGATCTCCTCTACTAAAAAGCCACTTCTGCGTGTGCCAAGCACTTGTCCTTGGGGCTCAACCTCTACCTCTGGCACCTAGAGCAAGGCCTGGCTCATAGAAGGTATTCAAATAGCTTTTAAGGAATGAGAACTGATTATAACCCCCAAGACACGGTGTTCTTTGGGAGCATTCATATTGACTCACAAGCCACTCTAAGAAGCAAAGAAGGATACTTATCAGTAAGAATGACGCAAAGAAACCCAGCATAGATAAATTTGGGCCAGCCCTGAATTCAGAAATTCGCTTTTGGAATTCATTAGCAATTTTAGGTAAGAAGAAGTTTGTGGACGGTGGGAAAAAGAGTGAGGAAAGACCCTGAATAACAGAACAATTCAGATTATGACTCAAAATCTGGATTGGGACTTCTTTAGAAAGTCAGGACTGAAATTACTCCAAACTTACATCACACTGTAGTTTGCAGTTACAACCAATGCCAGTTGTTTTCCTTTTCATGCAGGCCTCTCTGTGTTCCAACAGAGAATAGCGCTGGCTGGGAGGCCGTCCATAGTTTAAGAAAGAGAATGGCCTTGAAGCAGGACCAGGGATCATGCCTCAACTCTGGCCTCAGCAAGGCTCCTGCTGGCAACTGACAATCTCATTTGAAACTTCCACCTCTTTACCCATCAGATGAGAATCCTTTGTTTACAACGTTGGTTTGGAAGACAGAAGGAAAGATAGCAGGCAAATTCCCTAGTCATGAAAGCACTGCTCAGCTTGCTGCTCTAGAGAAATGTTCAGTCCAGTGTAATTCCCAAGTGACCTTATCATTCTCTTTAAAGAAGCCCTCTACCCCGGGCGCCCAGGACTTCTCACATGGAGCCATCCACAGCGGAACAAATTTCTCAGATGGTTCTGATGCACAGCTAGGAAGGAGGCTGCTTCAGTTGTCTACAACACCCTAAAGTCATCTTTCATGCAGCTAATTCATAACATGTTGGCCACTCACACTGCCCAGCCCTTAATCAGCTGCCAGAGAAGCCCTGAACTCTGTCTGCAGCAGAGTCCAGCACTGTCAGTTGCCAAGGAACCATTTCTGCTAAGGTTGTTTCCATTGCTTCTTGGTATCTCAGAGCCGTGTGGTTTGCTTTTGGCCTATTAAAACCCAGGGTTTTGCTTTGTCTTTTTTTTTGGCATCAGCAATGTTGAGCATGTCACAAAAATATTTATAAGATGTGTGTGTGCTTGGTCAGGAGTGCAAGCTTGTTTATACGGGCCTAACCCGACTGAGCGGGCAGGATCCTCCAGGGGGAAGGAGGAAAACAGCAGCTTGAGAGAACAAACTTTCTTGTGATGGCACACACTGCCAACTTGATGTTCAGATGCTCCTGGCAGCTTGATTGAATCTTAGCATAGATCCACAGAGTTTTATCACAAGGGGGCCAATTTTGGTGGCAGTGCCAGGCACCCAGTAGTTCACTGGCATATAATCACTTGATCCAGCCAGGGCTTCAGTTAGAATCTGGTGGTTCCCAAACATCTGTCTAAAGATCAGAAATCAGTCTAGTGGTCTCAGAGTTTTCTGGGGGTTGAGACCCATACCTAAAGGTAGGAATTCCTGCTTCCCGTGCTCCAGAAGCCCTTGTCCCATATATCTCAGATAGTCCTATGAGTCAATACCTCATATGTTTCCCCCATGACCGAAGCACAGCCAGTCTTGGGAAACACTGGCCTCAACTCTGCAGAGCGTACCTCTTTTCACTTCATACCTTTATTTTATTTTTTTGTTTTGTTTAGCGTTTGGGGTCACACTGGCAATGCTCAGGGGTTACTCCTGGCTCTGTACTCAGGAATAACTTCTGGCGGTGCTCAGGAGACCATATTGGATGCTGGGGATTGAACCCGGGTAGGCCACGTGTAAGGCAAATGCCCTGCCTGCTGCCTTTATTCCATCTTATGCTGCCTACTAATGGCTATTTTCCTTTGGGTTTTGGCAGAAATATTGTCATGGCTCAGTTAGGGTGTTGCTCTATGAAATGAGCTCTGATTCCTTTATGCCGCCTTGGTGCTCAGGATCATGAGCTCCACTTACTCCACTTTCCTGAGCCTTGGCTCCTCCTCTCCCAGGTACACATGACAACACTTATCCCCACGGCCTGCAGCCCCACCTGCACACTGGGCTCTGGCAAGGTCTCCCATGACAGCAGTTACTATTCCTCCTGTGAGAGACCAGGCAGGCTCCAGAACATAAATCATTTGTCCAGGAGCCGTAGCAATAGCCCAGCGGGTAGGGCATTTGCCTTGCACGTGGCCAGCCCTGCCCGCCTGGGTTTGATCCCGGCATCCCATATGGTCCCCTGAGCACTGCCAGGAGTAATTCCTGAGTGCAGAGCCAGGAGTAACCCCTGAGCATCGCCAGGTGTGACCCAAAAAAGCAAAAAAAAAAAAATCATTTGTCCAAAGTCTCACACACTGTCTTCCCGCTCATCATCGATTTGTTCGAGCGGGCACCAGTAACATCTCCATATGTCCTGTCTCATGCAAGTAGAGCCCAAGGGCACCTGCTTGCTCCAGGAACATAAAGAGCCTCAAACCATTCCATCAGGTCATGGGAATGAGGTCTATATTGCCAGAGCCTGGCAAGCTACCCGTGTCGTATTTGATATGCCAAATACCAGTAACAATTATAGACCTCATTGTCCAAAGTAACACAGCTTTTCATCAAGTCACTGAAATTCAAACCCAGGATGACTTTGATGTCCATGGATATTCCAACATGTCAGTTCTGGACGCCAGTGAAATTACCCAACAAAATACTCAACAATCTGTAAATACAAAACATGCAGGTCTGTGCTTATGTTTAGCACATACATTCATTCTATTTAGTACTCAGCACTGCTGATATCTACGGTGAGAAGGTCCTCTCTGTGTGTGGTTCTCTTTCCTAGGGTATCAGAGAACTTGACTTCCCAATAGCAATCCTATCAAAAACAGATCAATTACAGAAGCCTCTTTCAAAGGGGCCAAGCCTGCTTGACAACATAAAAAAACTAATTCATCAATGCTGCTTACAAAGAGAAGTACTTTTGCATTCCCATATTAAACAAACATCAGAATGGTTAGGGGAGAAGTTGGAAGCTGTTCATTAAACAGGGATTTCTTGACCAATCTACCCAGGTACCTTCTCTTACCATACTGTGACTTTGTTGTTTTGTTTTGTTTTGTTTTGTTTTTTGCTTTTTTGGGTCACACCCGGCGATGCTCAGGGGTTACTCCTGGCTCTGCGCTCAGGAATTACTCCTGGCGGTGCTCGGGGATCATATGGGATGCCGGGGATCAAACCCGGGCCAGCACAGGCTGGTCGCGCAAGGCAAATGCCCTACCTACTGGGCTATCACTCCAGCCCCATACTGTGACTTTGAAATACCACCCCCCAACACACACATATAGTCACAACACACCCAACACACACACACACACACACCCAACACACACACACACACACACACACACGCACACACACACACACACACACACTGCTCTGGGCACCTTTAGACTCTACCAGTTCCCTCATGGCTCTCCCTGAATCTCCTGAGCTCTTCTTTTACAAAAAGCATGACAATTATGTACTTCTTCCTCCTCTCTGAACTCTGACCTCTTGTCTTTCAGGGACCTTGGATCCTCTGGAAAAATACCCCCTACCTCGTCCCTTAACAGTACCATTAGCATCATCCCAGATCTCAAAACCAAGAAGTAAGGTAAGTGATCCCCCTCCCATCTTTCTACCTTACTCCACGCTCTTGCAATGCTAAGATCGTCTGGTTGGGCCACTAATGACCCATCCTCAAGGAAATTTTTCATCTCCTCAGGTCTCTTCATCACTAGAGACTTCCAGTGTCTGGTTCCCAGAGGCTTCCTCCATCCCTCATTCTTCTTTCATCAATCTCAGTGACTTCAACATCTCATATCTGAAAAGTTGGTTCTTCCGCCCTTTCATTTCCTCACTCGCCCCTGACCTCCATTGGTCTTCCTCAGCCACCATCTCAATCTCACAGTGTCACAAGCTAAACCTTATCATCACTAGTGCATGTTCCACCTCTGTCCCAGTACAAATTTCTCCCTCTCTGTCCACCTGCCTTCCTTCCAGCTCACTTACTGCAATATCCTCCAAACTTGTTTAGACATGCAATCCATTTCAACCCTCAACCTTTTTTTAAAATTACAACATGGCTTTAGACAAAAGATTATGAGACACCAAAAAGCAGAGTCTGCAGAGAGAAGCACACATCACCACCAGACTCAGATATGACATGACACAGATGTTGAAATTACCAGACGGGAAATTTAAAATAACTGTGATTAAACAGATCAAGGGTTCTAATGGAGAGGAAAACAAAAATAATAAAAGCAATGAGGGCTAGAGAGAGTTCAACAGGATGGAGCACTGACTTCATGCAGAAAATCCAGGTTTGATCCCTGCAACTACTTGGCCCTAGAGCATTTTCAGGAGTGACCTCTGAGCACAGAACCATGAGCAGCTCCCAAACTCCTCCAGGCATGACCCTCAGCCCCTGAGAGTAGTATATAATAATATATGCATGATATATAATATATAATAAGTTCAGAGAAATACACAATTTTATTTTTAAAGAAAGAAAAACTACTCAAAGAGATATCTGAGAGGTCAAAATATTCAGTAACAAATTAAAAAAGTATTCAATGGGATCCAGAGAGCAGGGAAATAAGCAGTGATCTTGCAAGTAAATAGAAGTTTCCTAAACTGGAAAAAGGATAGGAGAGAGAGAGAGAGAGAGAGAGAGAGAGAGACCTATGTTCATGAGAATAGGACATCCAAAAATTATAATACAATATAAAATGTGTGACTTAAGTGTAATAGGAGTATCAGGAATAAAGGAGAAAAAAGTCAGCAGAAGAAATATTTGAAGAAATGATGACTGAGAAATTTCCAAAATCAATGCTAGACACTAAGTTACAGAGCCAGGAAGATCTGAAAACACCAATCAGAAAAATGGAAAACAAGCAACAGTTTCTGTAGTATAGTGGTTATCAAATTAAAGGCTCCCAATTCAAAACCTGATGGAAACACAGCATTGGTTCTGGGGCTGGAACAATAGTAGAGCGAGGAGTGCACTTAGCCTGCATGCAGCTGAGCCAGGTTCAATCCTCAGCACCCCAAATGGGCCCCAGCACTGATCCCTGAGTACAGAGCCAGGAGTAGGTCGAGGACAGCTGGGTGTGACCACAAAAACAAAGACAGAGAAAAAATGATGAAAAACAAAAACCACTCCCTCTATAAGTATCATATGCAAACACCAAAGACAAAAGGAAATGCTGAATGACAGCAGAGGAAAACAATCTTTCTTCCTGAAGAAAAGGGAAGAATCACAGTGGGCTCCTCATTTCAAATGTTACAAGCAAGAGCATGGAGTGAAATACTTAAAAAGTTGGGGGCAATACCCCCAAAATTCTATAACTGCCGAATGTAGCCTTCAAAAGCAAAAAAATAAAAATAAAAAACTTTCCCAAACAAAGAAAACTTAAGATGCTAATCAGGCAGAGAACAAAATTATAGAGGTCAGAAAATTGGATTTACTGAATGAAAGAGTAAGAAGAATAAATAAAAAGGAAAGCAATACCTTTTGTGTTCTTTATTCTTAATTGTTCTGAGAAGAAATATGAGTCTAATGCACAAAGTAAATTATTTTAAGAGACTCCCTTAGTGCCTAACTCAGAGATCTGGCATATCCCTGAGTAGTCAACCAGTCCAAAGGTTGCCGAGCTGGGATCTGTGGGACAAATCTAGCCAGCTGCTTGTTTTTGTTTGGTCTGTGAGTCAAAAAGGGGTTTTACATTTTTAGAAGACTGAAAAAAAGTAAAAGGATAACAAGAATTTCATGACACAAGAACCCATATAAAAAGCCAAGTTCTGCCCCACAAATAAAGTCAATAAACCCCCCACTTGGTCACATAACATCTGTGACTGCTATCAGACCTTCACGGAAGACTGAGAAACTGCAGCATTTGACAAAAGCTCCAAATATTGACTCCTTTGCCCCAATACTAAAGCAAAAAATAAAACTTCTGGGGCCTGGAGAGATAGTCCAGGGGTTAAGACACAAGCTACAACTTCCCAATGCATTTGATCTCCATTCACATGGTACCCTGAGCATGGCCAGAAGTAGCCTTAGAACCCCCTAAGCTCAGCCAGGGTGGTCAAGGCAATCTCTGACACCACAGATCCAGGCAGCCCAACATCTTCCATGCAGCATATTGAAACGCCAGCCCAGCTGCTGAGAATTGCTCAGGCCCCTCAGTCCTGCTTGGGAGACCCCATAGCTCACGAGTTCTAGAATCAGTCTCCAACATGACTGATGAGCGGGACTGACCGTGGGGACTCCAGAGCAACATTTTCTCAACCCTTTACTTGACATGAAAGACCGCTGGACTGCAGAGAAGAATGAGAAGTGACAGGAAGCATGTCAAGTTCTCTACACAAGAAGGGGATGGACAACTAAGAGAGGACGGGGCCCAGAAGAAAAACCTCGCACAGACTTTTTTAGTTTTTGGGTCACACCCAGCAATGCTCAGGGGTTACTCCTGGCTCTGCACTCAGGAATTACTCCTGGCAGTGCCCGGGAGACCATCTGGGATGCTGGGGATTGAACCCAGGTTGGCTGCATGCAAGGCAAGCGCCCTATCCGTTGTGCTATCACTCTGGCCTCTCTCCCACTGACTTTTAAAATATCATAATGATAGTTTTATCCTTGGGGGGTTTTTGTTGTTTTTCCTCTTTTTCTTCTCTTTTTCTTTTTTTTTTTAAAGAACAAACAAAATCACCGTCTTTATGTCCAGGAAGTACATACTGAAACAGCGAGCACATCCCTTCTCTAATTCCAGCATTTGAAGCAGCAATAGTAGACTTCACCCCATGAGGTAAGAGCAAGATTCAACAAAAGAAGATTTATTCACAACGCTCACCAGGAGGAAGCAATGTAGGTCAGAGAAACAATAATGGAATAGATTTCTGAGGGATTATTTTACAGTTCTACTCTTATTATGCAGATGGAACACCAAAATATTAAGAATAGAATGGGCCACTGGTAGAGGATCTATCTTATAATAGAACAACTTTCAAAAACTATTGGAAAGTCTGGATAAAACTTAAAATGGAAAGATCCCAAGGCATTGAGTTTGTCTGGAACCAAAAAGAAACAGAAGCACAGACTGATCCTGCTGAGCGCCAAAACTGTCCTTCAAAGCATTTAGTCCAGTTCAACACCTAGTTGGAAAATCCCTTGGCAAATTTTGCTAGGGATCTTATTTAATCCAATAAAGAGTGTTTACAAAGCACATAGTATTTAATAAGCACACCTTAAAAATTTTCTTAGGGAAAGAAGGAATAAGATAAAGATGCTAGAATTATTCCTATACATCATTGTGTTAGTGGTGTCTGCCAAAACAACAGGGATAAAAGATATAAAAGGCATAACAATTACTAAGGAAGTTGCAGGACAGTTTCATAGAAAATTTGACTCTTCTTCCCATGGAAAAATGCATAATAATTACACAAACATCAACTAATACATGAATTAACAGCAAAAAGACACAAAGTCACTGTATAAAAATCAATTGTATGTTCATATACTCATAGCAACCAACCATAAAAGATGCATTTTAAAAAGATACCACTTATAAATAGCTTCAAATAATAATATTTAGCTAAAGAAAAATATACAATTCCTCTGCCACATGCAGAGACATAAAACACTAATAGAAAGTTAAGATCTAAATAGATTAATAGGTGTACAATATTAAAGGACTAAAATAGTTAATATACAATGTTAAAGGATTAATATAGTCAAGACAATAATTTACTCCCAATAAATAACTAGGACTAGAAAATTAATACAGTCTCAGTTAGAATCCCATCAAAAGATAATTTTAATATGTATAAAGTAATGCAAATGACTAAGAATAGTCAAGCTATTCTTAAATTAAAAAGCAAAGCCAGGGGACCTATATTACACCTAAATATTAAGCTGCAATAATTAAGATAGTGTGAAATCAATATAAGAATAGGTCAAAAAGAACAGTGGAGTAGATCAGAAAGCAGAGGCAAACCCTCATATAAACAAGCACCTGATTTAAAATAAGTGTGATATTTCAGAATTCAAAATGAGACTTTTCAATAAGCAGGGTTGGGTTGCTTAGCATGTGGGATCCCTGAGCACGGTCAGGTCTGGCCATGGCGGCTCCCTAAGAACTGCTGGGTATGGTCCCTATAGTTAACAAAATGGCACATCATTAATAAGCAAAAATATATATAACTGCAGTGGCACAGTTTCAGCAAGAGTAAATGGTCCCACACTGTAACCACCATGAGATGCTAATACATGCACACCATAACAGCTAAAGTTTCTGGTGTATTTCACAATCCCAGGTGTTGAGAACTATATAGAAGAACTGAAACACAAGTAGATACAAACTAGTACAATCACTTGGGAAAATGCTAAGGATCTACTTAAGTCAAATGTATATATAACCCCGATCTAGTAATCCTGTCTGAGGTACAGAACAAACAAACACCCATCCCTAAGTGCACCAAGAAATGTACAAAAATGTTCCTAGCAGCATCATTATTCACAACAACCCCAAACTGGAAATGTTCCAGTTGTCCCTCAATAGAAGATAGTTTATGAAATATCATAAAGTAGAATGTTATACAGCAGTAAAACTTAATAAACTACTAAACATCATAAGATGAATGAATCTTTCAATTATGGTTATAAGAACCAGAATAAAAAAGTACAGACATACATGCATCATCCCATATATTTCACAAATGAGAAAGTTCTTCTGCTAGAAATCAGGTCAGTGGTTAGCACTGGGGAAGGGGCTGTGGAGTTACTGGGGTTGGGGGGATCACGAGGTAACTCCTGGGGGAAATGGTATTGTCCTGTCTCTTGATCTAGGAGAGAGACCATAGGTGTGCTTTGAAAATTCATTGAATAATGATTTTCAGTACTCCCTGATAAATACTGAAAAGGACACTTAAAGCAATAGAATTTGTTTCTTTAAAAATAATATGGGGATGTGGAGCAACAGCACAGCAGGTAGAACATTTGTCTTGCACATGGTGGATCCAAGATCGATACCCAGCATCCCATATGGTCCCATGAGCACCGTTAGGAGTAATTCCTAAGTGCAGAGCCAAGAGTAACTCCTGAGCATTGCCGATATGACCCAAAAAAGCAAAATAATAATAAGAAGAAGAAGAAGGAAGGAAAATAAATTTTAAAAAAATAGTGCTGGGTTGGAGTGATAGCACAGTGGGTAAGGCATTTGCCTTGCACGCAGCCAACCTAGGTTTGTTCCCCAACATCCCATATGATCCCGGAGCACTGCCAGGAGTAATTCCTGAGTGCAGATCCAGGAATAATCCCTAAGCATTGCTGGGTGTGACCCAAAAAGCAAAAAAAAAAAAAGTGTGGGGGAGAGAAGTAGGAGAAAGAACTGGAACACCTTTGTGTGCAGAGAGGGCTGGAGCACAACTTTGCATGCTGGAGCCGTGGGCGTGATCCCCGTACTGTGTGGTTCCTTAAGCACCGTAGGGAAAATTTAAGATCACCAAGCTAGGAATAATGTCCAATACTTCTGGAATCGGCTTCCAAACTAAATAATGAAAATAACAATGAAAACATTTTGGGAGAAGGATAAGGAATCTCTGGTATGGGACCGGAGCGATAGCCCAGCGGGTAGGGCGTTTGCTTTGCAGCGGCTGGCCTGTGCCGGCCTGGGTTCGATCCCCGGCATCCCATATGGTCCCCGAGCACCGCCAGGAGTAATTCCTGAGTGCAGAGCCAGGAGAAACCCCTGAGCATTGCCGGGTGTGACCCAAAAAGCAAAAAAAAAGGCATCTCTGGTGCTCAAGTACAGCAAAGCCAGGAGGGATATAACTGCAGGGACACAGTTTCAGCAAGAGTGAAGGCGTCCTGGCTGATGTCTGCCACCTCTATGGACACCCAGCCTGACACTGGTGTAGTTGGCACAGGTCAGAGGCAATAAGCAACGGATGAGAGAGCAGACACCAAAATGAAACCAAAGTGGGAACCACAGCAGGAATGCTGCACATTATCCAAAAGTTTGAATTTCAATAATAAAAATAAATCTCCTAATTCATATTTTAGTACTTCCAAAGACTGGCTGAAATATTCTGCACGTATATTTTGTAATTTTCTGCTCCCAGTAAGATCACACATGCTTCCACTAGTTCAGAAGGTTGAGGCTGTTACTGTTTCGGTGCCTCAGGCTACTTTTTTGGCAGTAAAATTTGCTTCTTTTTTTATAGTGAAAGATGGTTCAGTAAATTATCCTGACTAAAGCATGTTGTATCACTAGACACACTGGACACAACACTAAAGCATGTTGTTTCTCCTGGACTTACAGAACCAGGAGAAACGTGAACCTGGAATGCACCTGCTCTGACACGACGCTGAAAGCCCTGTGCACAGGGATGAGAAATCAGAGAACTTCCTAGCCAGGCCAAGTAACTTAAATAAAGTTTATCCTATTTATCCTCTTTACCTCCAGCCATTCCAGTAGATCTGGGGTCAGCAGTCAATCTCTGAGTCTGAGAGTCCAAAAAGCACAGAACTTTGGGGACAACTTGATACAGTAGTAGGGGAAGCCCATTGGCATGGAAAGTAGGTACTGACTCTAGCAAAGCCAAGCCACTTACAAGCATTTCTCCTCAGGACAGTGATCTCCAGAAAAACAGCATAAACTTCAGAAGTACCCAGAAATCCATGCGGCATGCGCTCTATTGCCAATGTGAGGTGAAGGAAATGCCATTCTGCTTCCTCTCCGGTTTTGTATTTTTGGCAAGCTCAAGTATATAGCCTCAACCCCTTTCCCCTTATGCTTTAAGTTCATCATTATAGATTTATATCATTGGTCTATATCATTAAAGACGACTCACGCCTAAAAGGTTTGTAAGGTCCTGACTCTAAGTAGCAAGGCATTCTTTGCACATTCCGCCACCTCTATCCTTTCACAATGAAATATTTGATTCTTCCCCATCCATTTCCCAAATGAAATCTTTAATAAGAAGGTATCTCTTCCCATTCCAATTATATGTGCCTATATCCTATCTCACCACATTCTGACTTTCTCTGTCTCACTCTCTATTTCTCTTTTCTCTCTCCCCCGCCATATGTAGTTAAAATTTCTTGAAGACAGGAGCCCTAACGGTTCATCATGAATTCCCTCACTACCAACTAAGTATTGACTAAATTAAAGATTATTTCCAGGAACAATCTTTGTTTCAGTAATGTCCTCAAAGCAATCAAAATGTCTTAGCCCGAAATCTATAGCTGGGAAGAATGCAGATCAATGTTAAACTACTTTCTCTAATGTCACATAACCCTCATGACCATCATTCTGCCCCAGTACAGGCAGAAACTAGCTGCCAAGACCCTGAACTACCTGCATTCTGAAAGTTAAGGTGATTTTATATATATAAATATATATAATCACATTTTATACATATATTATAATCAATCAATGTATTTTCTGTGAATACATCCTGCATCCTTTCTATTTTCACCAGGTGCTGAATCAGTTTTTTATATTAGGATGTATGGTCAGCAGAATAACATAATGGTCTCTTCCTGCCTGACTTGGAATCTAAACACAGTAGCACTTACGTAAGAGCTTAAGGAAAAATACACACAAGACATTATTTCAGTTGTCTTTTTTCTAGAGTCAAACAGAAAAAACATAGCCCACTCACACAAGTGCTTTATTCGGATTGGGTAGTATAGCACTATATTTTTCTAGAATTAATATGAATAAAATATTGTTGTAATCACTAATCATTAAATTAGAATTAAAACTGGTGACAGTCATAAAGCTACCTGAGCAACACAGACCCTTGGCTTTATCACAGAATCCTTTTAACCCTATCCACCATAATCCTATTTACCTATCCAGAATCCTTTTAACTCTGACTAGAGTTGTTTCAACACTGAGAGAAAGAGAGAGAGAGAGAGAGTGTGTTTGTGTGTGTGTGTGTGTGTGTGGCGTGCAGGGCGGGGTTGCATGAAGAAGGGTGTTGGGCCAAATCCAGCATTGCTAAGGGATCATTCCTAGAGTTGCTCAGGGGACCACATGTGGTGCCAAGGACCAAGCCTGATTCAATCATGTGCAAGGAAAGTACCTTAACACCTGTACTGTCTTTCCAGCCAGAGTTTTCCACTTTCAGAAAAAAAAAGAAGAGTAAAACCTAGCATCCATCTCTCTGTCAAAAATGAGTCTGACGTTCAATGCTTACAGAAAAACGATATAAATGCATTTGTTTCTTGCAGTAAAAAGTCTTTGTAATTTTAACACACAAAACAGGTTCTTGATGAAAAGATACATGGGGTCAGAGAGATAGGCATATAAGGCCTTGTATGTGACTGGTCCATATTTGATCCCCAGCACCCATAAGGTCCTCTGAGTGATCTCTGAGCACAGAGCCAGGAGTAAACCCTGAGCACAGCAGAGAGTGACCCAAAAACAAACAAAAACCAACTTTACTTGTCTTTGTAAAACTTCACTTGATTTATGCATCTACTTTGCCTATGGAAGTATATCAAAGCTTAGTGCACAGCCCTTTTCCTGCAGCCTCTTCCTCCATTCAGTGCACAAATGGTTCTACCTTTATTTAGTCCACAAATAATTCTTCAGCAATTATTATTAACCATAATCTACAACAGACATTGACGCTATTCCAGAACAGATACAACAGGGACTAAAACAAAGACCATGCTCTCACGGAATAGGACAACAACAAAATGCATTTTTGCAGTGCGATGTCTTGGTATTAAAGCTAAGATTAGAGCTAGAGCAGATCAAACAACAGAGAGCAGTGCGGATGGGCAAAAGGGACGCTCTGCAGAGCTCTGGCATCCTGGGATGGCTTTGATGAACAGGATCTTAGGGTATTAGTTCTTACTCTGAAAGCAAGTAATTGACTTAACAAACATTTATTATCACTTTCTATTTAAGAGGTCACTGTTATCCCTCTCTTCGCCTATAAAATGCTTACTATTTCCTCAAGCCTGGCTCTTCCAGGTGGTGGGGGAAGGAGAGGATGAAGGGGAGGAGGGACATTCTTCTTCTATCACATGTAGAACATTACTATGAAATTTTTTGTCAGCTAAGATGACAAAAACAGTCGGTTACTATCCATCTATATGGAAGATTTTTTTATTATCTCCAACCCCCCAAATAAAATCCTAAAAACTCACATCAAATGGTATATAAAGCCTGATAATACACATTTAGTAACATCTGAAAGCCACTTTTTTTGTTTTGATTTATTTGGGGGCTACACTGGGCAAGGCTCAGGAATTATCTTGTAGTCCTGGGGGGATTATATGAGATTCTAGGAAGCAAACCCACATCAGCTATGGGCCAGGCAAGCACCCTACCCACTTTACTATCTCTCCAACACCCAGAAAGCCACACTTGCCTCTTCAGCTGTTTCTAGAAAAGTAGCAGCAAAGCAAACTCTAAACACGATTTGTGCCTTTTTGTCATGAAAGCAAAAACCCTCTTGAATTGCTTTCCATCAGCAAACACAGGTATTGGTGTGAATTCTTCAAAAAGATGAAACGGTATAATGCAAACTTTCAAGGCACACCTAGTGAAGCTTCTCTGAACTGAACTGGGTACCTGCCTTTGCCATCCACTTGCTAGATCTGACTTCAAAGTGTTGTGCATGCTTTGCCTAAACCGCCCCTTATATCCTTTCTGTTAGTATTTCTAAAACTTTATCATTATCTTTCAAGACAGATAAAATGATCTCAGGCATAGGCCTCGGTATGTGCTACCTTGTAATCAAAGACCCGCATAGCTCAGGCTAACTTTGGTTTGAAATAAGATCTGACTTTAAATCTTGGGCTCTCTGCTCCCCTGCTTCCAGCAAGTAGCTGACCTTTATCAACTTGACTTTCCTCATCTATAAAAATGAAAATAATACTAATTAATTCTTATTATAGGGCTTTAATAAAATTCTATTGCACAAAAAGTTACCAGTGCTAATTGTAATTTTGTCAGACCAACTGCCACTATCTAAATGAGCCACAGTTTTGAAAGGTAAACAACTGCTAGTTTAGGCCAGGGCTTCTTTTTAAATTTTTTTCTTTTAATTTTTATTAAGACACTGTGATTTCCAAAATTGTTCATAATGGGATTGCTGCCGGTACACAATGTTCCAACACCATCGAACCGCCAAGTCCCCTTCACTCCACCAATATCCCCAGGTTCTCTCCTACACCCCCCGCATCCTGACCTGCCCTCTTGGCGGCATATAACACATTTATTTCATATTACTTGCTCCAATAAAACTTACAGTACTGGCAGATGGAACTGTCTGAAAATAAATCAATAAAAATCAATTTGTGGTGATTGACTGCTACATGATTTACCCTATGTAAGTAAAGAATCTCAAATCATTTAATACTGCCAATCTCATTTACAAAACTACAAAAAAAAATAGGTTTCCAACTCTGTAGGCCAGGGCTGCTTAAACCTTTTCCACTCAAAACCCTTTTGAACTGAGAAATTTCTTTTAATTTAAACTTTTTTTTTAATTAAGACACCAGGGCTGGAGAGATAGTACAGTAGATAGAGTGTCTGCCTTGCCCACAACTGACCCTGTTTTGATTCCCTACACTATATATGGTTCCCCCATTGTTCCAGGAGTGATCCCTCAGTGCAGAGTCAGGACTAAGTCCTGAGATAGCTAGGTGTGGCCCAATTCCCCATCTTCCCCACCCCCAAAAATAGAAATAAAAAGACACCATGATTTGCAAAGCTATTCATGTTGAGGTTTAGGCATACTTTGTACAGTCCCCCACCAGATTCCCCCCACCAGATCCTTTCACTCTGCACCCCCACAGCCTCTTTAACAGGCACATTTAAAAGTTTGGTTGTGGCTTGGATCTCCTGCTTTCAGAGTTGCTGACTCTGCAGTTTGGATATAGAGCTAAGAAATGTTTACATGACCCCAGGTACATGAGCTCAAAAAAGTAAGTGTACAAATCAACCATTTGCTGATAAGAAATCAAAAGACATTTATTTTCTACAATTTTCACATTCAGTTAAGCAACCTCATATGACCCACAATTTAAGAAGCTAGAATATAGACCACTGATTTTTCTTATCAGTCACTTTCTAAGTCTATGTCCTTATTCTGGGACCAGAATAAACCTGGTTTCTTGAATGCAGGAGGCTATCATACCACCAGCTCCCCACCCCATACAGTGCCAGGTATAGAAGTTTTATTAGGTGGTCCCTCCTCCCGTCAAAAAAAATCTCATATGCTTTTAAAAATAAAAACGGGAGCCAGAGAGAGGATATAATGTTTAAAGACACTTGACTTACATGCAGCCAACCCTGATTTGATCCCTGGGAGCAACCTCTGAACACAGAACCAAGAAGCATTCCCCAAGCATGAATGGATGTGATCCAGGCACTCATCCAAAATACAGCATAAGACACTTCCATTTCTGTTTTGCTTTGTGGGATCACACGAGGTTGCGATCAGGCCGGACACCTGGCTCTGTGCTCAGTGATCATTCCTTGGCAGGGTTTGTAGGAACATAAGTAATGCCAGGAATTGAACCCAGTTCAGATATGTGCCAAGCAAATGCTTACTCATGGTACTAACTCTCTATCCCCAAACACGTCTCCATTTTTTATAAAAAAAAATATATATTTAAGTCCATAGTTCAGTGGGAGATTTAACATTAATGGATAAATAGACATCACTATCAGAGTAACAAACTAGCATGATGGCATCACTCCATGGTGGGCCTAAAGAGGAAGAAGGAGTGAAATTGAAGCAAATATTAAGAATCGGAGTTGCTGGGGTAAAAGCAATAGTACAGCAGTTGTGTTTGCTTTGCACACAGCATCCACAGTTTGATTCCCAGTATATGGTTCCCCTGAGTACCACCAGGAGTCGCTCCTGAGTACATAGTCAGGAATAGCTCCAACACAACAGCTCACTCTAAGCCCTCAAAAGAATGGGGGGCCCTTGAGTAGTCCATGAAGCCGTGGTGTGTTTATACACAATAAAATACTGAGCTTCTAGGAAAGATGAAAACCTGAGTCCAGGAGGAACTGTCAAGGGTTGGAGTCTACCACAATTGTGTGTGGGGCAGAGGTTAGGCAAGATAGCAAAGGGATCGGTCTGCAAATAATAATTGAAAATGGTAATACTAAAGTAGAACTGAGGGGCCGGAGCAATAGCCCAGCGGGTAGGGCGTTTGCCTTGCAAGAGGCTGACATGGGTTCAATCCCTGGCATCACATATGGTCCCCCGAGCACCACCAGGAGTATTTCCTGAGCAAAGAGCCAGGAGTAACCCCTGAGCGTTGTCGGGTGTGACCCAAAAAGGAAAAATAAATAAATAAATAAATAAATAAATAAATAAATAAATAAATAAATAAATAAATAAATAAAATAGAACTGAGTCTTGAAGGCAGATAAAGGGATATGCATGATAACCCCTCAATATAAGTTTTGCAAACTGCAATGTGCAAAGAGAGAGAGAAAGAAAAGAAAGAGAGAGAGCAAGAGAGAGAAAAATACCTGCCATAGAGGCAGGTGGGGTGCGGAGGGAAATGGGACGTTAGTGGTGGGAAATGGGCCCCAGGTACATGAGCTACAACATGAGGGATGGGGTACTGCAACACTATGACTGAAATGCAACCATGAACTGCTTTGTAATTGCCTAAGCCATGGTGGTGGTGATGATGATGATGATGATGATGATGATGATGATAAAAAAGTTGAAAGTGTGAAGTTCACTGCAATTGGACAGAGGGCATCATGCTGCACAAAGCAAGTCCAAGGGGAAGACATTGACCAAATACTCTTGCCCGGAGTGTGGGTGTAGAGAGTAGCATAGCAAGGAAATAACAATGGCCAGTGATAACAGGCCCTACTAAGGATTGGCCAACAGAACTGAATATGCTAAGGGGGTCAGTTCTGAAAACAGAGACCCTAACTCTCTGTTAATGGGTGCCCTGCCCAGTGCTATATGCCTGAAACACTGCTATTAACAGTATTGCAGATCTCAGAGCCTATTTTTTTAAAAGGGGTTCCAAAGTCAGGGCTATATTATAATGGGTAGAATGCTTGCCTTGCATGTGCTGGCCTGTGTTTGATCCCCCAACACCCCCAAATGCCCTGCTAGAACCCCTCCAGGAATGATCCCTGATGTGGAGCCAGGAGTAAACTCTGCACACCACTGGGTGTGGCCCCAAAACAAGACAAAAGAGAGCAGGGGTTCCAACCATTCTGCCTTGGCTTCACACTCTGCACTGGTCTTCACTTCCACGCCCAGCCCCAGCACTCACATCCAGGAGTCTCTGTTGCCACTCCTGGCCAGTCCCAGCATCTGCAACAGCAAGGCTGTCACCTTCTTCCATCTGTCACCCTGCCACAGATGTCACTTGGCCTAACAATAATGCAGCAAACACCAAACACCATGTGCCAATTGCTGCCAGAGACACCCGGGATATAAAGAGCAAATCCCAAGTGGCCTGACTCGAGGTGGGATTCACTATCTGAGCACGTATGTGCAGTGACTGTTGCTATATTTCTCACTCACTGCTCTTCTTGCTGGTCACACAAATATCTTCCCAGTCTGTAACCTTCAGCTTAGAGTGGGTACCACTCACCTGCACTCTGAGAATCCCCTCAAATCCCCCTGAGAACCAGGGAGGATTCATCAAGGGTTCCCACTAAGGACCTTGAAAAGTCACCCAGAGAGAAGAAGTGCTTGGGAACAGAAAAATAGAGGAAGCTCTCATGTGGAAATACTTAGTGATTACCAAAACAACCGGCAGAGAGGGAACACGGCTTTACAGAGTGGAGACACAGGTAAGTCCGTTTCCTTCACACCCACACATACACCAGGAATATATTGTCTATTCTCATTTTACATTTGAGAATCTCTAAGGAAATTGTTACAATTCTATTGCCTTTTATTTCCCAAATCCTAAACGGCAGAGCCTGGCAAGCTACCCATGTCTTATTTGATATGCCAAAAACCAGTAACAATTATGGACCCCAATTCCATGACCTGAAGAATGGTTTGAGGCTCTTCTTGACCCTGATGCAAGCAAATGCTCTTTGACTACACTTTCTTGCGACAGGACGTGTGGAGATGTTACTGGTGCCCGCTCGAGCAAATCGATGAACAATGGGAAGACAGTGACAGTGATACAGTGAGGCTCAGAAACAAAGTGGCGGGACCCTGCGCTTCCGGGAACGTCTGCAACTTCCCCACAGGTGTGTGTGTGATCCTTGCATCTCTGCGGGGACCCAATCAGCCCCAGGAAACAGCCGGAACTTCCATCAACGGGAACTGAGGCAAGCGGCCTTGGTCCCACTCCGGACCCCTTGGGCCCTGCGCTTCCAGGAATGCCTGCAACCTCCCCCACAGTGTGTGTGTGTGTGTGTGTGTGTGTGTGTGATGCTTGCGTCTCCGTGGACCCAATCAGCCCAAGGGAACAGGCCAGAACCCTACACCCACATCCCAAAACATAAAAACGGCGCAGATGCTAGTGCATCCACGCTATCCTCTTACTATCTATCTTGCATGAGGTACCAGTGAACCTTTGTTCCTACACTCCTTGCCACCCACCCAAACTCTGCAAACAGCCCAGACACCTACTAACTGTACTATATAGTCACCCAAGAACTCACATTTTCAACCTACAATAGTCATAATGGTAAAGCAACGCAAAAATTCCATCAAGCTCTGTGAGTGAAGTCACTAGTCCAGATGAGCCAAGCAATACCGATGAGTTGTTTGACCTCTCAGATAAGGAATTTCAGAAAGAATTGTTAAGGATGCATAAGGAACTCAAAGAAGCAATGGAATGCAAAATCAATAAAATACAAGAGGACATGAGAGAAGAAGTGAGGGAAAATGCAAATGGAAATGACAGATATTAAAAATGAGGTAAATGAAATGAAAAACACAGTGGAAGGCCACCATAGCAGAATAATAGCTACTGAAGAAAGAATTAGTGATCTCGAAGACGAGTTCCAGAGATTCTTTACACAACACCAGAAGATGGAAAAAAAGACTCACAATAACTGAACAGAACAGACAGCAAGAGATAATCGGGAGGTAGCCAGAAGAAACAACATATGGATCATTGGGGGTCCCAGAAGGGCAAGAAGAAACCCCTGATGAAGAAGAAACTGTCAAAGCCATAATTGCTGAGAAGTTCCTGGAACTAAAGAATGCTTGCCTCAAGATCCAGGAAGCCCCTAGGATATCAGCTAAAAGAAACCCCAACAAGAATGCTCCAAGACACATCTTAATTAGAATGACAAAAACTATAGATAGAGATAGAATACTGAAAGCAGCAAGATCAAAGAAGGAAATCACAGACAAAGGAACATCCCTAAGATTTAAAGCAGTCTTCTCTGATGAAACACTCTAAGGCCGAAAAAAATGGTGGGATATTGTGAAAAGGCTCAATGAACTGCAGCCCTCACCAAAAAATTCTTTACCCGGCCAGACTCACATTCAGATATGAAGGAAAGATACACAACTTCATGGATAAGCAACAACTCAGGAACTTCAAGGACACAAAACCAACTTTAAAAGAACTGAAGGGTCTACTGTAATACGACCAAACCCATAAGCACAACAAGCACAAACAGAAAGATGGCACAAAATCCGATGACAATAATCTCTCTCAATGTCAACGGTCTAAATGCACCAATTAAGAGACACAGAGTGACAAAACGGATTTAAAAAATTGAACCCAACATTCAGCTGTCTACAAGAAACACATCTGAATAATCAGAACAAACACAGACTTAAAGTCAAAGGTTGGAAGACCATTCTCCACGCAAACAACTCCTCCAAAAAGGCAGGTGTGGCCATACTAATATCAGATAATATAGACTTCAGGCAGAAAAAAGGTTAGAAGGGACAACGAAGGCCATGTCTTATTAATTAAGGGGTATGTATACCAGGAAGAAATTACACTACTAAACATATATGCACCCAACGAGGGTCCAGCAAAATACATAAAACAACTGCTAAGGGACCTCAAAGAAGACATTAACAGTAAGACAATAATAGTTGGAGACTTCAACACTGCTCTATCAACTATGGATAGATCAACAAGACTGAAACTCACCAAGGAAATATTGGCCCTGAAGGAAGAAATGGAAGAAAAGAGAGCTAGTGGATATATACAGGGCTTTGCATGCCAAAAAAAGCTGAATACACATTTTTCTCTAGTGCACATGGAACATTCTCCAAGATAGACCACATGCTGAGCCACAAAGCATACCTCAATAAAATTAAAAAGATAGAAATTGTGTCAACTATCTTTTCAGACCATGATGCACTGAAAATGGAAGTTAACCATACACAGAAACAGGGAGTCAAACCAAACACCTGGAAACTGAACAGCTCACTGCTGAAAAACCAATGGGTCATAGAAGAAAACAAACAGGAAATCCAAAGATTTCTGCAAACAAATGAAAATGAAGACACCAACTTCACTAGCACAGAACTTGTGGGACACGGCAAAAGCTGTGTTAAGAGGGAAGTTTATAGCTCTGCAAGCATTCATCGGAAACAAGAAAGGACCCACATAAATAACCTGACTACACAGCTGAAGACATTAGAAAAAGACCAACAAAAGGAGCCCAACCCAGGCAGAAAAAAAGGAAATAATAAAACTTAGAGAAGAAATCAATGAGTTGGAAACAAAAAAAAAAACAATACAAAAGATTAATGAAACCAAGAGCTGGTTCTTTGAAAAAAATAAACAAGATTGACAAACCATTGGCAAGACTTGTAAGGACAGGAAAAGAGAGAACCCAAATAAACAGAATCAGAAATAAAAATGGTGACATCACAACAGAAACCACAGAAATCCAAAAGATCATCAGAGATTACTTTGAGAGCCTGTATGCCATGAAACACGAGAATCTAGAAGAAATGGATAAATTCCTGAAGTCCTATAACCTCCCACGGCTGAAACAAGAAGACCTGCAATACCTGAATAAGCCTATCACCATCGAGGAAATTGAAACAGTAATTAAAAGTCTACCCAAACACAAAAGCCCAGGTCCAGATGGATTCACTAGTGAACTCTACCAAACCTTTAAGGAGGACCTACTGCCAGTCCTTTTCAAGCTCTTCCAGGAAATAGAAGAAACAGAAACACTCCCAAACAGCTTCTACAAGGCACATATCACCCTGACACCCAAAGCAGGGAGAGACAACACAAAGAAAGAAAACTACAGACCAATATCCCTGATGAACACGGATGCTAAGATCTTCAACAAAATACTAGCAAACAGAATCCAAAGACTCATCAAGAAGATTATACATCATGACCAAGTAGGATTCATCCCGGGAATGCAAGGATGGTTCGACATTCGCAAGTCAATCAACATAATACATCATATCAATAAGAGAAAAATTAAAAACCATATGATCCTATCAATAGATGCAGAGAAAGCATTTGACAAGATCCAGCACCCGTTCATGATTAAAACCCTCCAGAAAATGGGAATTGAAGGAACTTTCCTCAAGATAGTTACAGCCATCTACCAAAAGCCCACAGCGAGCATCATTCTCAATGGGGGAAAAGTTGAAAGCCTTCCCCCTGAGATCAGGGACAAGACAAGGTTGCCCACTCTCACCTCTTTTATTCAATATAGTACTGGAAGTACTTGCCATAGCAATCAGAGAAGAAAACGACATCAAGGGCATCCAGATAGGCAAGGAAGAAGTCAAGCTATCATTATTCACAGATGACAACATATTATACCTAGAGAACCCTAAACTCTCTACCAAAAAACTCCTAGAAACAATAGACACATATAGTAGAGTGGCAGGATACAAAATCAACACCCAAAAGCCGCTGGCTTCCCTATATACAAATAACGAAAGAGAAGAAAGGGATATTAAGGAAACAATTCCATTCTCAATTGTGCCACAGAAAATCAAATACATAGGAATCAACTTACCCAAGTGTGTAAAGGACCTGTACAAAGAAAACTACAAGACACTGCTCCAAGAGATAAAAGAGGACATAAGGAAATGGAAACATATTCCCTGCTCATGGATGGGGAGAATCAACATTGTCAAAATGGTAATACTCCCTAGAGCTCTGTACAGATTCAATGCAGTCCCTATAAGGATACCCATGACATTCTTCAAAGAAATTGACCAAACACTCCTGAAATTTGAATGGAACAATAAACCCCCAAGGATAGCTAAAGCAATCCTCGGGAAAAAGAAGATGGGAGGCATCACTTTTCCCAACTTCAAACTGTACTACGAGGCAGTAGTAATTAAAACAGCATGGTATTGGAATAGAAAAAGACCTGTGGACCTATGGAATAGAATTGAGTATCCTGACACCCAACCTCAAACACCTGATCATTTAATTTTTGATAAAGGTGCAAAGAGTCCAAAATGGAGTAAGGAAAGCCTCTTCAACAAGTGGTGTTGGGACAACTGGGCAGCGGCATGTAAAAAATGAATTTGGACCTCTGTCTAACACCATGCACAAAAAATCAGATCAAAATGGATTAAAGACCTCAATATCAGACTTGAATCCATAAAATACATTGAAGAAAATATAGGAAAAACCCTCCACGACATTGAAGCTAAAGGCATCTTCAAAGGTGAAACATCACTAACAAAGCAACTAGAAGAAAAAGATAAACATATGGGACTACATGAAACTAAAAAGCTTCTGCACCTCAAAAGAAACAGTGACTAAGATACAAAGGCAGTCCACAGAATGGGAAAGAATATTCACCCAATACCCATCTGATAAGGGGTTAATATCCAGGATATATCAGGCACTGGTAGAACTTTACAAGAAGAAAGCAAACAACCCCATCAAAAAAATGGGGAGAAGAAATACACAGAAACTTCAACAAGGAAGAAATTCAAATGGCCAAAAAACATATGAAAAAATGCTCACCATCACTAATCATCAGAGAGATGCAAATCAAAACAACAATGTGATATCATTTTACACCACAGAGACTGGCACATATTCAAAAGAGCAAGAACAACAAGTGCTGGCGTGGATGTGGGGAAAAGGGGACACTCATCCATTGTTGGTGGGAATGCCGGCTGGTACAGCCTTTCTGGAAAACAATATGGACATTCCTCCAAAGACTAGAAATTGAACTCCCATTTGACCCAGCCATACCACTCCTGGGAATCTACTCTGGGAAGCCAAAAATACCGCAGCGGAAACACCATCCCCTACTTTTATGTTCATAGCAGCATTATTCACAATAGCCAGACTCTGGAAACAACCAGAGTGCCCTAGAATCGATGACTGAATAAAGAAGCTTTGGTACATCTACACAATGGACTACTATGCAGCTGTTAGGAAAAATGAAGTTATAAAATTTGCCTATAAATGGATGGACATGGAGAAGATTATGTTGAGTGAAATTAGCCAGAAGGAGAGAGACAGATACAGAATGACTGCATTTATTTATGCATATATATATATATATATATGTACATATTATGATGCCAATATCCAAGGTCAAGTGAAACATGACCTTGTATCAGGTGGTCTTGTCAAGGGTGGAAATTGTTGCAAACGTGTGGGAGTCAGAGGCTGGGTAGGACAGAGAATGGAACAGTGTGCTGACAATTGTCGAGGGGTACTAGTGCCAACCTAGAACTGAGCATTAAATACAGGCAAAAAGGATACACATGACAACCTTTTAATGTATGTTCTGTAGTCCATAGTCTGGAGGGGAAAGAAAGGAGAAAGAGAGAAAAGGGGAAAGAAATGGGGAACCTGCCATGGAGGCAGGCTGGGGGAGGGGGAGGGAACCGGGTAGTTGGTGGTGGGAGATGGGCACTGGTGGAGGGATGGGTGCTGGAACACTGTATGACCAAAACCCAGGTATGAACTTTTTAATTGTGTATCTTTGTGATTGTGTATCTCACGGTGGTATAATAAAATACTTTAAAAAAACACAATGGCAGGGTTGGTAAATACCTGTGGCACTACCGTGAGAGCCTCTGACCCTGTTCTCTACAATGCGTTCAGGCTGAGCAGATCTCAGAGAATTGGAATCTGGAACCTCAGATACTTCCTAGGTACCCCCCAATAGTTCTCACTTGTACAGAACACTACCACCCCAGAAGGCTTTTCTTTTTTGATATGCATTGCCCCTTGGGCAAGAAGGTTGTCTCTAGGGTTGAGCAGACAATAGGGAATAAAGGGACTCTGTCACATTGTATCCAGGATGGTCTTAACCCAAGTATTTAGAAAAGTCTAGTCAGCTAATCTCCATTGCAAACCATCCCAATCACCTTGAGACTCTGCTTTGTTCAAAGTCAAATATTTACCATTTTAAACCGATTTAACTCCTAAAAAGGTTGTTCCCTATACTTTGCTTCTTGCTGTTCATGGGCTACACCCAGTAGTGCTGGGTGACCAGGTGGTGCCTGGAATCAAATGTGGGGCTTCCACATGCAAGGCATGTTCTATAGTCTAGAGTTATCTCTCCAATCTGTCTATATTTGGGGGAAGGAGGGGCCAGCGCCATACATGGTTCTGCTCAGGGCTTTCTCCGTACAAGGACTCTGCATGCTGTACTCTTGCTCCAGTCCCTATACTGAGTACTTCTAATGCCTAAGCAGAAGAAAGGGATGAACTCTCTTTTGATAAAGTATTCATATGTGGAAAATGAATGTAGTTCAGAAGAACACCCACAGGACCCGCATATGGCGAGGCACTGGGTTCCATCCCCAGTACCAAAACAGATTTTTTTTTATATTTTATTTTATTTTATTTTTTTAAGTATTTTATTATACCACCGTGAGATATACAAATAAAAAGATATACAATTAAAAAGTTCATGTTTGGGGTTTTGGCCATACAGTGTTTCAGCACCCGTCCCTCCACCAGTGCCCATCTCCATACACATAAAAAAGATATACAATTAAAAAGTTCATGTTTGGGTTTTGGTCATACAGTGTTTCAGAACCTGTCCCTCCACCAGTGCCCATCTCCCACCAACAACATCCCCGGTTCCCTCCCCCTTCCCCAGCCCTGCTCCATGGCAGGTTCTTTATTTCTTTGCCTTTCTCTCTCTCTTTCTCTTTTCCTTCCCTTCCAGACTATGGATTACAGAATATACATTAAAAAGGTTGTCATGTGAATCCTTTTGCCTCTATTTAATGCTCAGTTCTAGGTTGGCATTAGTACCCTCGACTATTATTAGCACCCTGTTCCATTTTCTGTCTTTTCTAAACTCCTGACTCCCACATGTTTGTGATAATTTCCACCTTTGACAAGACCTCCCGATATATGCTTCACTTGACCTTGGATATTGGTATCATAATATGTACATATATATTTATGCCATGCAAATAAATGCAGTCATTCTGTATCTGTCTCTCTCCTTCTGGCTAATTTCGCTCAACATAATCTTCTCCATGTCCATCCATTTATAGGCAAATTTTATAACTTCATTTTTCCTAACAGCTGCATAGTAGTCCATTGTGTCGATGTACCAAAGCTTCTTTATCCAGTCATCGATTTTCGGGCACTCTGGTTGCTTCCAGATTCTGGCTATTGTGAATAATGCTGCTATGAACATAAAAGTAGGGATGGTGTTTCTGCTGGCGTATTTTTGGTTTCCCAGAGTAGATTCCCAGGAGTGGTATGGCTGGGTCAAATGGGAGTTCAATTTCTAGTCTTTGGAGGAAAGTCCATATTGTTTTCCAGAAAGGCTGTACCAGCCGGCATTCCCACCAACAATGGATGAGTGTCCCCTTTTCCCCACATCCACGCCAGCACTTGTTGTTCTTGCTCTTTTGAATATGTGCCAGTCTCTGTGGTGTAAAGTGGTATCTCATTGTTGTTTTGATTTGCATCTCTCTGATGATTAGTGATGATGAGCATTTTTTCATATGTTTTTTGGCCATTTGAATTTCTTCCTTGCTGAAGTTTCTGTTCATTTCTTCTCCCCATTTTTTGATGGGCCAAAACAGATTTTTTAAAGTAGCCACATAAAAACTGGTCAAAGAGCTAACTTGTGCACAAGTTTTCCCTGCTAACCTTAAGAAATATTTCCTAAAGTAAAAAGAGAAATCATGTGAAAAAAAACTATGAAATTATTTTTTAGTGTTTCTAGACCCGAAAATAACATACCAAATAACAAAATATTTGGTTTGTTATTTGGTATATAAGGATACAAGGAACACTAATATACAGTAAAAACTAGTCATACATAGACAAGCTCTGATAAGCACTTCAGCCCCCCAGGAGGGCACCTGGTGTTCATTCAGGCCCCTCAGCCTGCCTTGCCTCTATTCTGCTTTTCATTTTGCTGTCATCAAAGTCCAAATTCTCTTTTGATTTCTTTGAGTTAACAAGAAAAGGTACTGAGGTCTTCAACAAATGGCAAAAGCTATTTTGCTAAGGGCTGGGGTAGGGGTACAATCTCCTAGTTCTCCCAGACACTCACTCTTTGTCTAGAAGGAAGAGCTGAGGTGGACCCATGAGCTTTGGGCAGTCCTAGATCTGATTCCTGGAGCATTCATGGGAACTTTGTGTTAATCTGAAGGGTTTCTCTGCTCCCTCCATCATAAAATGGGGACCTCTTTCTCAAAGAACACCCATAGCGCTCTGAGGAAGCAGGAGCCAATACTTTCTTAATGGCCTGCTTTCATCCTTGGCATAACTAATTGTAAATTCCCTATTTCTGCCATTTTGGAATATGCAAGTGGTTTGAAAACAAAGAAGAAATGAAGTACCCCGTATGTCTCAGGGAAGATATAGGGATGCATTTGATAAGCTTGGTAGTTGGTAGCATCTCAAGCAGGTACTCTGAGTTGTTATTTTGTACAACTCATTAGGTTTAATGTTCATTTTAACTGCCTACTTGTCAGCATTTTGGCTTTCCTTGCAGTTTTAAGAACTGGGTTTCATGACTGATTATTACTCTTGCTACCGACTTCATGGTTCCAAATTCTGCATGAGGGCAAAGACAAGGCTCAAAGGGCCAAAGGACACATTCTGCATGCGGAAGCCAGGGTTCAATCCCCAACAACAGATGGTCCCCAGAGCACAGAGCTAGAAGTAGTCACCAAACACTGCCAAGATGTCACCCCCAAACCAAAATCCAAACAAACCCAAATCCTGAGTGATTCTCTCTTCCTTCTTTATTTTGGCGTCACACCCAGTGATGCTCAGGCGTTACTCCTGGCTCTGCACTCAGAATCACTCCTGTCAGTGCTTGGGGGCCATATGGGTGCCGGGGATCGAACCCAGGTCAGCCACGTGAAGGCAAACACTCTATCAGCTGTGCTATTGCTCCGGCCCTCTCTCTTCTTCTTAACTATCTCAGAGAGTGTTTCCTCCACACAGAAATCCAGCCTTGATTCCAGAGATGCTTCCCAGGTGCCTCGGGAGGGTCCGTTGCCAGACGCTGCGGGGGATGTGCAGACAGGTGAAACGGGGCTGCTGCTCCCCAGTGCTTCCACGCTGACCCTCGGCTCGGTGTCCAGGCCAGCAAACCTGCAGTATCTGGAACTTCTTAAAAATCTGCATTTTAATTAAGCTCTGGATATACTAGGTCCAAAAAACTGGGTGAGACCAGTAGCTACCTGAATTTGAAGCAGTCTTCCTTAAGGGGGTATATGTCAAAATAGCTAATTTGTTAGATTATTGAGATGGAATCTAAAAGGTCCTTTGTCCTTTGAAGAAACAGGAGCCCAGAGGCTATAGGTCACGTGAGGAGTTAGTGGCGAATCTTAAAGGGACTGGGTTCCTGCCTTGCATTTTTTTTCTATTGCCTTTCTTTCCATTCCTTTTCTGGCATTCTGACCCATACTTTTTATGAAGAGCCCCAGGTATCACTGACCTAAAGTATAAACCTTGGTTTCTAGTGGTAACAGAGAAACTATCTTCTTAGGGAAAAAAATCCAATAAAAATTTCCATCTGACACATATAAGACCTCATAGTAAACCAGAAGTAGTATCTCAAAACCTTAACATATATCCAAGTTCCATATATGTGAGTGGAAAATCAAGGAGGTGGGAAATGGTACAATGAAACATGTGATGATGATAAAATTTGGATGAATATATAGTATCTGAGTGCCAACAGAGGTTGGCCTTCCAAGGGAGAATTAGAAATTATTTCATTGCATTTTACTGAATTTTTTTTCACATAGTCAATTTTGTATTCAAAAAATATTTTAAGCTAAAATCTGCTCTTTTTTTAAAAGATATACCCATATCATTCAATATGGAGGTTTCTTTTCTGGTTTTATTTCTCTCCATCCAGTAGGACAGTGTATGTGTAGTAATTATTTATATCATGCCATATGCTACAATGAAGATGAAATTCAGTAAATATATTCTCTCTCCAGCTGGCTCTGCAAGTGAAGAGGTTAAATGATTCCCTCGGTTCAAAGCACTATAAATTAAGATAAGCTAACTAGGAAACTAAAGGAAAAATTAATCCCAGTATGGAGGTTCTTTGAGAACATCCCTTCTGAAAAAAACATTAGTGTGGCACAGTTCCTTTCTCAACTCTTCCTGATGTTTAACCCCTGGCACGAAACAGAATGTTCAGCAATTCCTGGCAAAGTCTTATAAGAAGATAAAGCATGTGGTAGCATAGAAGAGAAGAAACAGAATGATCATACTTCACCATAAAAATTCTGCCCCTGTGGATAATAAAACATCCAAAATGACAAGCAAATTCCATTGTCCTAAATATCCTTTCTTTTTTTCCTCAAGAAATGTTTGTTTACTTTAAAAAAGAAATCTACACCGGATATCTTACTCCACATATCACACATAAATAAATTAATAGGACTGTCTCATTCGGAGAGACATTTCTGCCACAAAGGCATTGTAATATTTTACTTGCTAAGACAAATTTGTTGCTTTGAAGAAAATCTAGCAGTGATGTACTGAAACTCTCAGCAATTGAACTCAGTGAATACTAATTAAAGTTTCTTAAAAGGAGACAGAGAAGCAAAGTCAAGAATTAAGGTCATAAATGTGGAAAAGGAAATACCAAGGCTACCTACTTCATCCAAATGCCTCATAGTAACTCATGTTTCCAGAATGTGTAGATCTTTCAGGAGAGAATGAACTATTGGGACTACGTACATATACGTCTGTGGTATAGCTTATATGTGGTCTTTATTACATGTGGTGGATATAATAGTCTATAGGTTACCCATATGGCTAGATACTTATGGTACACTGCAACATTTACATAGTGTCACCATGTTCACCTAACAGTGTAGGTTGACAGTGGCATCCGAGGACCTCAAAAAGAATTTACCTTGATTTCATTAATCAGCATATGCTTGCATACAAGGTGCATCTCAAAAGAGTCTCAAACATTCCCGGGTCTCTGTTTCACACCGATAGTTCCACCATTGCGAATTAAAAATTAGTAGGAACAAGATTGAAGAATGTTCCTCACCCCTCTCAGCTCCCAGTCCATATAAGGCCTCACCTCCCTGTGCAGATGGGTCTGTGATGTCTGGCTGTCAGCATTGATCTAGCAGCTTTAACCGTGCCATACGCAAACTTGTAGCTCAGCCTCCCGCTCCATTCTTATGCCCCTCTCTCATGGCCCCCACCTGGTGAGAAAGGGGTCCTGTGTTTAAGTCCCCCCTAATACTGCTTATTTTTGCAGTTTGCTTTGGGGGCTGCTAAGAGGTATTGATTAGAAACTACCTGCAGATCCAGCTTCTGCACATTGATAAATGCTGAGGGAACGATTCCAAGCCTGCCTAACACGACCCAAAATATCACGGGTTTGTAGCCCGGAAATGCCACTCCTCTCCAAAAAGAACGCTCCCACTCCATCAAATTGAAAAAAATAAGAGAGAATTCAGCAGCTTTCCTTCTGAGCAAAATTACATTTTCTGGGTCACTTTCTTCCTCCCTGAGCCACTTTTTTTTTCGATCCCCAACAGCCTGATGGTGCACATAAATACGGTCTCCCCGGGCTATCAGATTTGCTGGAATCCTCTCGGCGAGCACAACCCTATTTTCCTCCAGTTTCCGAAGGCCAGACCTCACCGTCTGCCCCTGCCCTCCACCCTCACGCTCACTCGCTTCTTTTGCTTCCAAACGGCAAAGAGCGAGTCTGCTGGGAGAAAAGTTCCTGCCGGTTGCTCTGGGTAAGGAGGCCCTACCGTGTGCTCACCAAATCCAGTGGAATTAGCTCAGAGCACGCCGCCCTCCACACGCGCGTCCCGGGCGGTGAGCGCTTCACACCCGGAGCCCCGGAATCATGATTTATATGCAGACCTGCACCCATCCCACACAAGTCCGCACGCCAGCTTGCTAACCACTTATGTAAGCTCGTGCCTCTAGGGGTCCCAAAGTGCGCACACACACACACACACACACACACACACACACACACCTGTCATGCATCTGGACAAGCATGCACATGTAAGAGATAACAAGAAAGCAACACATTATGAACAGGGGAAAGAGTGAGACCACCATTTGTAAATATCCTCTCCTCCCGCCCCCTCCCAAACCCCAATTTTTCTCCTTGCCCATTTGGGATGACAACTACAATTACCTTAGCAACCAAAGAATTGCCTTGACTCCTCGTCGGCTTCTCAATGTCTCCTAAAGCCAAGCTTGCTCGGATCTCATGGCAAAGCTAGGTAAAAAAACAAAACAAAACAAAAACCAAAGATCGGGGAGCCGGCAGCCTCCTGAGGGGCGGAGGGGACGTGTGGGTCCGTCGCCGCGCTGCTCTCCAAACGTCTCGCCAGGGCTTGGCGAGTGTCCGCGGTGGCAAGCGCCAGCGCTCAGCGAGCGGAGAGAGAAGCCCGGGGCCGGCGAGGAGGCGCGGCGGGGCGCATGGTGCCGGGGGCGCGGGGCGCTCGGCTGTCTCCAGCGCGCTCGGGGCCCTCTCGGCTCTCCGCGCTCCCCGCGCCCGCCCCTAGCCGCCTGGGGCCCGCGGGGTCCGCGGAGGTGGACGGTGGGCGGAGGTCAGCCCGCCCCCCCCTCGGCGCCCGCACGCCCGCTCCGCCGCTGCTGTGCCAAGCCGGCGCCCGGGCGGGAGCTCGCGCCGCGCCAGGAGCTGCCCCAAGTCGCGAAGGCGCTGGGCTCGGCGGCTCTGCTGAGCGGCGCCCGCTGTCGGGGGCCGAGCGCAGCTGCAAGCCCGCGTCCGCCCTACCTGGGCGCGACACCTGGGGCCCGAGCGAGGGCGCGGGGCGGAGACGCGGTACCTGTGCGCGTCCCCGGGGCGCCGCCGCCTGGCTCACCTGTTCCCGGCGCCGCCGAAAGGAGCGAACGGGATTTGTCCGCGACCACTCAAACCTAGAAATTCCTGGCGCTGCCGCTGCTGCCGCCCAGCAAACGGGCGCACCGGCTCTGCGTGGCGGAGGCTCCTCCAGTCGATCCCGAGAGCTGGCGGCGTCTGGAAACTTTCGTGGTGCTGGAGTTGTTGTGGGGATTCCTGGTGCGTGGGGCAGGGCCGGCTGCTCTCTCCCCGCGGGTCTCAGGCGCCCTCTAAATCAAAGCGCGCCACCCCAGTGTCAGGGCTATTGTAAGCTTGTCGGTTGTTTTTCTTTTTTGAGTCACCGTGCACACCGTGTGTTGTGGTTCGACGGGTTTTCATAACATTCTCGATTGGAAGGGGTGGGAGGTGGGGGGGGGGGGCTTTCAAGAAAAACCTTGCATATACATAGTCCTGGGGAAAAGACAGAAAAGTTGAAGACAGGAAATGAGGCAGTATCACAAACTGAGAACATTCTTCAAATGGAAAGTTTTGATATTTGATGTTTACGGATTTAGGAAGGGCAGGAGAGATAATGCAGCGGGTAGGGCGCTGGCCTTGCACAGAGCTGCCAGGTTCCTTACCGGGGACCACTTAGGCCTCTTCCACTCCACCCCACCCGCGCCCCAAGTGTCCTAGGAGTGATAACTTGAACAGGAGCAAGGAGAAAAAAAAAGTCATGAGGACCGCCAGGGGTGTCCCCAAATAATTAGGAATTATTGAAAGTAAAAAAATAGTATGAAATTGTTGGTACTGGATGGTAATCATGAGATTTGTGGGCAGTATCATGTGATCAATTTTCAAGACTTATTCACGAATTTTGAGGGGAGGGCTCTGGGTGTAAAATTTATAAGTGCCGTAGCGGATGAGTGATCTAAAATAATCTGATCTGGACTGTCTCCCCCCCATGTAAGTCCAGAGATTGAAATTTAAGGTCATTTTTGCTGGCACGCACGTCCTGACCATCATTCCACATTCACGAATGGACGCATCCATTCTTTGTTTAGTAAGTAATAATTACCACCTAAATCCTGCTAAATTCTCAAGATGGATAACAGCAGCCATTGAAGTCGAGTTCCAGTGCTAATAAGAACCCGCATGCAACAAATGGCTAAGTCCCCACTGACTCCTATAGGAAAGCCTAAAATCCTAAAGAAATCACCCAGCCTGGTGAGTAAAACATAATTTTCTTTAGATGCTCCAGATATTTTATCAAACCCTCTTCTCCACTCTCAGCATTTGGCTTGAGCGTGGTTCTGAAAAGGACTACAGCTGCTGATCATCTCTAGCAAACAGTTTGCTCATTGAGAAAAGTGTGAGGATTAGAGGAGTTCCTCCGTGAAGCCCTCTGAGTTTTCTGAAATCAGTGGCTTCGAGAGCATCAGATGTGAAAGAAAAACATATGAGTCTGAGCAATGAGCTCCAGATACACCTGAAGAAAAGTCAAGCATTTCCTTTGACATAATAGCATTCAAATAATAAAATTAGAGTAAATTTAAGCAAGAATGTGAAAGAGCTCCTGACAGTTACAAGATATTGTTGGAAGAAATTAAAGACAAATGAAAGGTATCTCATACTCATGAAATGGGAAGAATTCATACTATTAGAATTCCAAGCTATTGAAAGTCACCTATAAATGCAATCCCTATTACAGTTACAATGACATTTTAACAGAAATATAAACAAGATTCTAAATTTCAATATGGAGCCACAGAGATCCTAGTAGCCAGAGCAAGAATGCAAAGCAGTAAGGCACACTCCTGATTTCAAACTTTACCACAAAATGATAGTAATCAAAACAGAATGGTATTGGCCTACATATATGGGGAACTGGGTAAATATTTAGGATATGGGCAAGTTTCTCACTGTTGAAGAAGTCAGAATACAAATATAAAAAGGACTAAAATAAGGCCAATGTTGTGACTTGAAATTAAGAGCCTGGTGTGGAATTTAGGTCAGAAACAGACACATGTATACATGTGCATATATATACATATATACATACATATATTATATATCTAAATGTGTGTATATATGCACTTGTGCATATAGTTGATATGTTTGTTTTGTTGACATGTGCATGTAAATAAAGCTATTTCCTAGCTTTATCCACAGAGTGATCCTAAATGCAATAGCACCCTTGTGACAATGAACACTACCAGTCAGATGTTGATTTCTTAATACCATTCTCCACCAGAAGTAACCATGATTCTATGGAGTACTGGGTGAATCTGGAAAATTTATTGTGAAAGAAAATAACAGCAAATTCAGAATGATGAGAGTATGTCAAAATAACGAGTCAGTTTGAAGAAGCTTAAATGGTTAACTCTGGGAAAATTTGTCAAAATAAATAATAACTCACACACACGGGGCAGAGCTGCTACTTGCTCTCCCTGTGCCCAGCTGGTCACGAGGCATCCGGGAAGGTTTGCAGGTTCTAGCCCTGGCCCACCACCCCAGCAGAGCCTCAGGAAGCCAGAGGATGTGGATGCGGGGAAAGGGGACTCTCATACATTGTTGGTGGGAATGTCGACTTGTACAACCTTTCTGGAAAACAATATGGACATTCCTCCAAAGACTAGAAATTGAGCTCCCCTTTGACCCAGCCATACCACTCCTGGGAATATACCCTGGGAAGCCAAAAATACACAGCGGAAACACAATCCGCACTTTTATTTTCATAGCAGCATATTGGAGGACAGGTTTAGCTATTCTGGGAGTTTTGTTGTTTTGCTCATTCCCAGCTTAATCTACTTAAGTCAAGTCTCATTCTAATGAGACCTCTCTTCTATGTAAACACTGCTAGAGGGTGTGGCAGTTACAGAAGTCACCTTGATTGAATAACTTCTGACTTATACATCTACTAAGACTTCTATGTTTTCTAGATTGGGCACAGCTCCTCTTTATACCCACTGCATCCAGTGTGGGACAGTTAGAATTTACCAGGAGACTACCACCCTGGCTACGTTGAGACTATAGGAAGACTACAGGAAGGATCATACTAGTTTGCTTTAAGCAGGCGAGTGTGACCCTTTCAGTACACGAGAACAAGATACTCAGAATCACCCTGGTGCAGATAATAATAAGAAGGACCTTGTGGGTACCATCTAGATTACATGAAGCTCATGAAGGTAAGATGTATTACTTTATATCAGCCCTCTCTCTCCCCAGTGTTTTACATAAGAGATAATCTCCTTAGTCCTTGGCATAACCTTTGTTTATACCCGCAATAAGGTGTGGCACTACACTCTGTTTAGAGTTCTTTGTTGACATGCCTCTCCCGATTGGATTACTTTGGTGTATATAAGTGGCTGACTTGAGGCCTACTTAAGTCAAGTCTCATTCTAATGAGACCTCTCTTCTATGTAAACACTGCTAGAGGGTGTGGCAGTTACAGAAGTCACCTTGATTGAATAACTTCTGACTTATACATCTACTAAGACTTCTATGTTTTCTAGATTGGGCACAGCTCCTCTTTATACCCACTGCACCCAGTGTGGGACAGTTAGTAGTGTTTAAAAGAGTTTGCCTCCCTGCTCGGCAAGCCTGGCAAGCTTCTCGTGTTGTATATGATATGCCAAATTCCAGTAACAATTATATTAGGTCATTCCCATGGCCTAATATAATGGTTTGAGGCTCTTTATGTTCCTGTAGCAAGCCGATGCCCCTGGCTCTACTGGCATGAGACAGGACATATGGAGATATTACTGGTGCCCGCTCTAGCAAATAGAAGATCAACGGGAAGATCGTGATCGTGATCGTGATCGTGACTTGAGGCCACTTCACCTTTTGCCTTTTGGTTCCCTCAGCCTTCAGCTTTTGGCTCCTGCGGCTTTTGGCTTTTGGCTTTTGGCCTTTTGCTCTTTGGCCTTTTTTGCTCCTTCTTCTGGGGAGGACTCAGCTTGGGTGAGATCCTCTCTCTCTTTGGTGGGAGACTTAGGCTCTTTTGTATGGTCTAAGTTCGGACCAGAGCTAGAGTTTGTTCATTATATTGGATTGCTGTGGAAGAGCTTTTGTACTATTAAAAGCCATTTTTGGAACTGCACCGGATTCGTGAGTTTTCATCTGTTCTCCCGGCATCCTCGGAGGTAGAAGACAACCTCTGTCCTGACACTGTCGGGGACCCCGGTGGCGTTCCCGACAGCAGCACTATTCACAATAGCCAGAACCTGGAAACAACCAGTATGCCCGAGAACTAGTGACTGGATAAAGAAACTGTGGTACATCTACACAATGGAATACTATGCAGCTGTCAGGAAAAATGAAGTTATGAAATTTGCCTATAAATGGATGGACATGGAAAGAATCATGTTGAGTGAAATTAGTCAGAAGGAAAGAGAGAGACATAGAATGACTGCATTTATTTGCATGACATAAATATACCAGGTGATCTTACCAAAAGTGGAAATTACCACAAGCGTGTGGGAGTCAGAGGTTAGGTAAGATAGAGAAGGGAACATGTGTGAATAAATGTCAAAAGGTCTGATACTAACATAGAACTGAGCATTAAATACAGACAAAAAATGCAAATGATGGCTTCTAAGTGTAACGTAGTGCAACTCACAATGTGTAGGAAAAGGAAGAGAGAGAGGGAGAGAGAGAGGAGATAAAGAACCTGCCATTTAGGCAGGATGTGGGAGGGAAGAGGGAATTGGGGACATGGGTGGTGGGTGATGGGCACTGGTGGAGGGCGGGGTGCTGGAACACTGTGTGACCAAAACCTCCAAACGTGAACAACGCATTCTAATTGTATATCTCACGGTGGTATAATAAAATGAAAAAAAAAAAGAAGCCAGGGGAACCCTCACACCATGAGGGCTGCCATTTTCCACATCGGACTCCCTCTCCTCAGAGCTCCACCCAGCAGAAGAACTGATCACAACCCAGCTCATCAGTGACCCACCCTGCAGTAGTCTTTGTTAAGGTCGGCCCAGGTATGCCGATCTAGAGACTCACACACATGGGGCAGTGCTGCTACTTGCTCTCCCTGTGCCCAGCTGATCACGAGGCATCCAGGAAGGATGGCAGGTTCTAGCCCTGGCCTGCCACCCCAGCAGAGCCTCACAAGAAGCCAGAGGAACCCCCAACCATGAGGGCTGCCATTTTCCACATCCGGACTCCCTCTCCTCAGAGCTCCACCCAGCAGAAGAGCTGATCACAGCCCGGCTTGTGCGGCCACAAAGCAGCTGTGCGGTTCATCAATAATTACTCGAGTTTTGAGGTGACTACTAGAGTATCCCACCCACACAGCAGAGCCTGGCAGGCTACCCATGTTGTATTTGACATGCCAAATACCAGTAACAATTATAGACCTCATTCCCATGACCTGATGGAATGGTTTGAGGCTCTTTATGTTTCTGGAGCAGGATGATGCCCTTGGGCTATCTTGCATGTGACAGGACATATTGAGATGTTATTGCTGCCTGCTCAAGCAAATCAATGATATATGAGAAGTCAGTGACAGTGACAGTGAAATAATAACAGTAACAGTTGCAACTTTTTGAGAAAATTGGAATCGAGGAGTCCATACTTATAGAAAGAAGGGTTAAAAGTAATGGAAAGTTTCTGCTTCTAACAGATAAAGAAGGAAAGATAGGTAGAAAATCATCATTTTGTTACTAATAATTCCTTCAGACAAGAGTTATCAATGGATGCTGAAATTGATGTGTAAAATATTTGATGAATAGGATATTTGCATTATCTCAATATCATTAATTCTTAATGAAGACAGTATACTTATTACATTTCAGCTGTAATTCTTAGAGACACCATTTTAATCAACTGGCAAGAGTTTACATAAATAAAAAATAATGGGGCAAATTAATCTATATTACATCCTGATAGTCTATACTGAGAAGAATATATAATTTCTTGTATTTATATATGCTATAAGGAAATATCAAACATTAATTGAGGGGAATTAGACTAACTGGCTTGTACCCTTAATGAATAAAAAGTCATGAATGTAAAGATTCTATCATTTGGAAGAGGAAAGTACCTGCCATAGAGGTAGGCTGAGGGGTGGGAGGGATACCAGAGACATTGGTAGAAGGAAGTAGATACTGAAGGTGTTGGACCATTTTATGCCTGAAACAGTACTGATCAACTTTGTAACTCTGTAATTTATGGTGATTCAATGTAAAAATATTTTGTGTAAAAATTCACACAAAAATAGGTTAGAAAAGAATATATTAAGGAATAATTGTTCACCTTACCTGCCCCCTCCCCCAAAAAAGTAGTAGCCCCCTTTTCAAAGTATTCCACTTTGTTTCCTTTAATTATGAACTCAGAGTTAGCAGTACTGAAAATCTGACTTGATCTTCCACTTTGTGAATGTAATAATAATGTGATCTATGCCAACGTTCCATTCATTCGCTTAGTAACTGCTTAAGGGCAAATTATATAGGACACTATGTATAGATGCATTGGGAAAGTATCTTTTCCAAAATTTGCATAAAATATAACATGAAATATATTTTCAGGTAAAATCCTGAATCCTTTGATTGCTTTCTCCATGAAATGTCTAGCTTTTCTGTTACCGCTAATTGCATAATCTTCTCAGGAGGGTCTATGGCAGTTGATTACAATATGAAGTGAATTATTTCTAGTACAATGACAGTTCAACACTTGATCTCTGCTTTTAAAAATCATGTCTCTAGGGATGGATGTCTTTAGATATTGTGCTGAAACGGTCATGTTTTACTTTTTGTTTGGTTTTTATTTTTATTGACATATCATAGTTTACAAAATATTGAGTACATTGTCTTGTGGTTGCAGTGTTGCTACACTAATCTCTCCACCAGTGTGTTGAGATCCTTCCGCCATTATCCACATTCCCTTCCTACTACCCCTCTGGCCCTCCTCAGTTCCCAGAGCTATTGATCATGTCTCAGGGTTTGCTTCCACTGAAAATTGTTTAATCCCTTTATTTTATATATTCTGCATACGAGCGAGATCCTGTTATTTATCTTTCACTTTCTGGTTTAGAATGGCTAAGCAAAATAGTGGAACAGTCTTTTTTCGAAACTCAGAATTAATGTTATATCAGAATGGAAGGCATATACACAAAGTTCCAGTAAATAATAATCTGGATAAGGTTTGAATAAGGTATAACCAACCAAAGCACACAGGAGAAAATTTATTTCCACAATAATAATCTTCTATAACTATGCCCAAATAACCAATAGGATTCTACTCACACAAGTTGTTTGCACCAAACTTCTTCATGCATTATTTCAGGCACTACATCCCAGGATCTTGTGGTCGAAGCCAGCACAGAGTAATCAATTGTTTATGAGATATGACTTGAAGCATTGGACAAGTTCTCTAACCCAAAACTCTGAGTTTCTTGCCTTTACCCCCATGCTCCTATTGTATATTGAGGTTCCCATCACTGATGATTATCAGTTATAGGAGTGTTTGGTTACTTCTATGGTAAATACTCATGTGTTAATTTCAACAAGAAGGATTCATTAGGGGGGACTGTCACTTAGACGTTGTATCCTGAGTCATAGGCATTTAAAATAACAAGTGATTTTTTAAAATAACACTGAAATTGAATACCCAACACCCTTTGTAAAACAAGACAAAGCTTCCTGCTTCAGGAGAACCACATGTTAATTCATTTAAGACTCTTTTCGGGTGTTTAAGTACCAGAGCTCAGCTCATAGGATACGCTCAGCTCCTTCAGAATCTTCCGTTTGCCACTTTCTTATTTCTATTCTAAGAAAAACAAATGAAATGCATACCATTCTACAAAACCAAATTCTGGATAGCTTACTTTGTTTTTGAATAGAAGTATGCTCAATTCAAAATAAAAAAATTTATGGTCTTTTTGTCCCTTTTCATACTGTCTCCCAAGATCTGATAAACATTTTCCTGTGAGAAAAAAAAAATACCTTCCATCAAGGCAGACTGTGGGGCAGGAGGGAAACTAAGGAGGTAGGTGGAGAGAAGTGAAGGGTATAGTATTGCACATTATGCCCTGAAAATCATGAACACCGTTGTAACTCTGCAATTCATGGTGATTCAATTTTTACATTTTTAACAAATAAACCAAAAATTAAAAAGCTCCCTTTGATCTGTTGCATTTTTATTACCTAAAACACTTCTTTGCTCCCATTATTCCCAGTCTTCTCCTTCCACTCCCAGGCAGAGAAGCATTAATCTGTTTTCCGTCCTTAAGGTTTTGCCTTTTCTAGATATTTGTGTGGTTGCTTTTACTTGGCATATTGCCTTTGAGATTCATCCAGGACATTACAAATGTGGGAAACCCATCCATTTATTTTCACTGAGTAGTGTTTCATTGGATAGACATCACTGTCACTGTATCACTGTCTTCCCGCTCATCATCGATCGGCTCTCGAGCAGGCACCAGTAACATCTCCGTATGTCTGTCTCATGCTAGTAGAGCCCAAGGGCACCTGCTTGCTCCAGGAACATAAACAGCCTCAAACCATTCCATCAGATCATGGGAATGAGGTCTAAAATTGTTACTGGTATTTGGCATATCAAATACGACAAAGGTAGCTTGTCAGGCTCTGCCGTGCGGGTAGCATACTCTTGTAGTCATCTCTAAATCCAGCATTTATTGATGAACCATGCGGCCGGAGTTCTGACGAGAGGGAAGTCCGGATGTGGATAATGGAGGCCCTCATGGAGTGGGAGGTCATCTGGCTTGTTGCAAGGCTCTACTGGGGCGGCTGGCTGATGATGGTGGAGGCACCATCTCTCCTGGGTGCCTTGTGAGCGGCTGGGCACAGGGAGAGCCAGTAGCAGCTCTGCCCCATGTCTGCCCCATGATCAGCATACCTGGGCCGGATTTAAAAAAAGACTGCTGCAGGGTGGCTCTCGATGAGCCAGGTTGTGATAGGCTGGTCTGCTGGGTGGAGTTCTGATGAGGGGGAAGTCCGGATGTGGAAAATGGAGGCCTTCATGGAGTGTGTGTGTGTGGGGGGATCATCTGGCTTGTTGCAAGGCTCTGCTGGGGTGGCGGGCCAGGGCTAAAAACCCACCATCCCTCCTGGGTACCTCATGAGCGGCTGGGCACAGGGAGAGCCAGTAGCAGATCTGCCCCATGTCTGTGAGTCTCTGGATCAGCATACCTGAGCTGGATTTAAAAAAAAGACTGCTGCAGGGTGGATTTCGATGAGCCGGGCTGTGATAGGCTGGTCTGCTGGGTGGAGTTCTGACGAGGGGGAAGTCCGGATGTGGAAAATGGAGGCCCTCATGAAGTGGGGGTCATCTGGCTTGTTGTGAGGCTCTGCTGGGGTGGCGGGCCAGGGTTAGAACCCGCCATCCCTCCTGGGTGCCTCGTGAGCGACTGGGCACAGGAGAGCCAGTAGCAGCTCTGCCCCATGTCTTTGCCCCAAGAAAGAAGGTGCTGCTGCCGGCTCTGCCCCTGCCCCCGCCGCCATGCCCGCAGCTTCTTCTCCACAGGCACCCTTTGGGTTTCCTGGAGACGGCATGCAGCAGCCGGCCTATGGGTAGCAGCAGGCTCTGAACCAGTTTCCGCCTCATCTGATGCCAATGCAGCAGGATCCAGTGCACCGCCAGGTTCCACTTCCTCCTAATTGGTAAGACATACCCCCAAATTATTTATCTGTGCCAGCCATCTTTTTATTCCTATCAAGCTTCGGGTACCTTATTCTCCTAGGGGACCATGGCACATTTGAAATGTACTGATAGGCTTCCTAACCGCACATTGTTGTCTTACAACCCTAATTCCTACCCCACCCTCATCCCTGACCTCCTTTCAGTTCCCTTCACTCCCTTCTATTTTGCTGGCTTCTCCCTCCATACTGGCAGCCATGACTTAGAAAGAGGATCTGTTTCTATTTCCTCTAGAGAAAATCTTTATTAAGCTAAGCTGATTGTGGTAGCCCCATTTCTTTGATCATGTTATAGTGTTATGGCAGATAAGACTAAGTGGAAAATCTGCTGGGTCCATCTGTAAACGGTTCTGCTCTTTATATCTGAGCCCCAGCTCTCCTGAGTGTGGCATTGAAAAATCATACACGATAGCCAGGTATTTTGTAGAGAAGACTGGTTTTTTGTTTATATGCCATGGAAGTTAATATAACAAAAAGCTAACAGAGTAGAACCTGGAAACTTATTGGCAATTTTGTTCCATGTTACTTACTGTAGATATCCGTGTGTTTCACTTGCTGTTCAAAACAGTCACAACCATGGTCAACCCAGAAAGACTGAAACAGATCTAGATTAAGGGATGTTAAAGAGACACAGTGATTGAATGGAGTACAATATCTTCAGTTGGATTCAGAAAAATTAAAAGAGAAATTAAAAAATTAAAAGAGAAATTAAAGAGAAAATACTGATATCCAAATAAAATCTATTTTAGTTGGAAATGCTGTACCTTTGTTCATTTCACAGTATTGGTAATTTATCGTGCATCTCATTAATATTAGGGATTTCTGGGTGGATAGCAATTTTTCTGAAATTAAAAAAAGTAACCTCATACCATCTCACCCCACAGAGACTGGCACACATCCAAAACAGCAAGAACAACCGGTGTTAGCGTGGATGTGGGGAAAAAGGGACTCTCATCCACTGCTGGTGGGAGTGCCGACTGATCCAGCCCTTTTGGAAAACAATATGGGCATTCCTCCGAAAGCTAGATATTGAGCTCCCATTTGATCCAGCAATAGCACTCCTGGGAATATACTCAGAGACCGAAAAACACATAGCAGAAACACTATCTGTACTTCTTTATTCATCTCTGCGCTATTCACTATAGCTAGAATCTGGAAACAACCTAAATGCCCGAGAACAGAGGACTGGCTAAAGAAACTGTGGTTCATCTACACTATGGAATACTATGCGGCTGTCAGAAAGGATAAAATTATGAAATTTACCTGCAAATGGATGGACATGGAGTCTATCATGCTGAGTGAAATTAGTCAGAAGGAAAAGGACAGATATAGAATGACTGCATTCATTAATAGGATATAAATAGATACCAGTGTTTTAATAAATATGGGAAATGGTAATGGCAGATTAAAACTCACCACTGAATATACACAAAGAGACTTAAGTGATAAATTCTAAATACCTGCAGGGCTAGCCACAATGTGTAAAATAAGATGGAGAGAGATGCAGAGACAGAGAGAGAGATAGAGAGAAAAAGAGAGGAAACTGGGGTACCTGCTATTAAGGTGGCCTGGGGGACGGGAGGGGTGGGGTACATTGGTGGTGGAAATGGGGCACTGGTGGAGAGATGGGTGCTGGAATACTATATTACCAAGAACCAATTATGAACACCTTTGTAATTGTATGTTTCACGGTGGTATAATAAAAAATTAAAAAAAAAGTGCAGTGAACTGGGGGCCGGAGAGATAGCCCAGCGGGTAGGGCGTTTGCCTTGAAAAAAAAAAAAGTAACCTCAAACATTTTAAAAGTTTTTTTCATCATGAAATATTTTGAAATCTGCTCTAATTTTGTAATTTAGTCCTCAAAGGACGCCACTCAATAAATATTTGTTGAGTTCTAACTATATTTCAGGTGTTCAGTTCCTAAGGATATGAGATGCACATAAAAAAGAACTTGTCCTGTAGGGTATCTCAGGTTTTAAGAAGTGAGAGAGGGAGGGAGAGAAGAAGAAAGAGAAGGAGGGAGAGAAAGAAGAGGGAGACAGGAAAAGGAGGGAGAAGAGAGGGAGGGAAGAGAGAGTTAAATGAATATATTATCAAATAATAATAAATGTCAAATAAAAGTAGATCATGTTAGAGTAAAGGGCTACAGAAGATCATTTGATAAGCTAATAATTGAGTGATTTTAAAGAGAACAAACCAACCCTCTCTCGAGAGCAAACTCTTGTGCAGAAGCAAGAGCTTTTGTGGTCTCTGAGGCTGCATCAAGCTTGACATGTGCAAATAGAAATACTAGGAGGAAAGGAGCTGGGAGTATGGCTGGGAGGGTAAAATATATGCTTTACGTCACCCTGGGTTTCATTGCAGGAGCCCAGGTGACCCTTTGTCTGTACAATAACAACAATAAAAGTAGTAACCCAAAATAGAGTAAAAAAGAAAAAAAAGTTTTTAAAAATACTGGGTCAGGTCACGCAAGGCCATATGAACATTATAAACATTGGCTGTTATCTCACGTATGAGGGGAAACTTAGGGGAATTTGAGGATTAGAAGGATACAATCATATTATCTAAATTCTAGCTGCTGTGTTTAGAATAGACTTGGGTCAAGGGCACGAGTTTGTGCTCTTGCAGTAATTTATCATGGCAAGAGATGATGGTGTTTTTGTTTTGAATTGGAGTAAACGAGATGAAAATAATGAGAAACAGTTAAGTTCAGGACACAAATAATAAAACATTAATAGATTAGATGAGGACTGTGAGAAAAAGAAGAGCGCCAAGAATTATGGTCATCTTCAAACCTTGGAGACATGATAGTGCTATTTACCAAGGAGGAGATCAAGGAGCTAGAGTAGGTTTTCTAGAAGCCACACTCAGTCTGGGTCATTTTGGTTTGGTATGTCTATTGGGTATTTGTTCATTTCAAATTCTAGCTTTAAGAGTTAGAGGTAAAATAAACTGGGATTTTAAAACTATGGAGCTTTATGACTAGATAGATACTGAAAGGGCTGAGCACAGGCTTTGTATGCAGGAGGTCTGGGTTCCATTCCCAGTATTATGGAGGTCTGGGTTCCATTCCCAGTATTATGGCATCACCACAGTGACCCCTGAGCACAAAGAAGGGAGTAGCCCCCAAGCACTATCAGGTGTATCCCCAAATCCCAAACAAACAAAAATCATGAAAATTCAAGATTTCTGTGGCAATGACTGTCTACAAAAAAAATTAAAAAATGACTGGAGGTATAGCTGGTAGTGTGCTTACCTTGCATGTGGCTAACCTGGGTTTACACATGAGCAGGCATTAATATTAAAGCATCTTAAATAGATGCTATTCTAAAGAGAGTTGCCTCAAGTTGACCTCCTGTCAACTTGCAAGAAAGAATTATAGAAATTCCTGAGAGATTGCAAAGATGGCTCGAAGAGTTGGAAGACATGCTTTGCATGTGGGAGACATGGATTCAGTCTGCAACCCCAGCACCACATGATTCCCTGATAAAAAAACAGAGCAACTGCCTCCCTCCCCACCCCAGCACTAAGCCAAGAGTAGCCACCAAGCACTGCAGGGTAGAGCAACAAAGCAATAACGATAACAGTTTCTGAGCTCTTCTCCTTTAACTCAGGGTACAGTCCTGCTATCACATTCTTCCATATCATCATCTTTTCTCATCATCTTCACTTCTTACCTCTTCCTCTTCAGTGGACTCAGCTCCAATACACCCATTCAACTATCAGCCCTCCTCCCTGGTCCCACTTTCAGCTGTTCAACTTCAGGGTTTCCTTCCATCCTAACCTTCTCCACACTGCTGACATTACACTTGTCCTCGCAGATGACAAACAGGATTTTTTTTTGCTTTTTTTGGGTCACACCGGCAATGCTTAGGGGTTACTCCTGGCTCTTCGCTCAGAAATTACTCCTGGCAGTGGTCAGGGGACCATATGGGATGCCAGGGATCGAACCCAGGTTGGCCACGTGCAAGGCAACGTCCTACCCGCTGTGCTATCACTCTGGCCCCAAGATGACAAACAGGATTAGTCTACAGCAAATTCTGCACTAAACAGTGCCCAAAAAGTAGACCCTTCCTGTCTGTGTCTCACTAATAATACTGCTGAGCTCTCAGGAGCATGTCAAGTCCTAACACCGATGTTTCAGTACTTTGGACTCAGCTTTAGGGTCAATGGATTTCAAAGACCTGGGTCTGAATTAGCAAGAGTTGTGGATTTTCCCAAACCCATGACAGGTAGGTTTATATATTTCTAGCCTACCAATGTATCTTTAATCCCACTCACCATGAGGATGTAGCTCCAGGGCAGAGCATTTGCCCTGCACATATGAGGCCCTGGGTTTGATTCTAGACACTGCAAAAGCAAAAATAAACGCGAAATCCATTCACTTCACCATTAGAGGTGAGGGAGACATTTTAAATGTATTATTTGCAATGGTCAAAAATTGAAATTAAAAATCTCTTTTCATGAGCATCCTCTCAGCCACCACTCCCACCCAAAGAGAGATGAGACTCCTTTTTTAATTTTTATTATACCCCGTGAGATATACAATTATAATGATGTTCAATTTGCATCTCTGTCATAGTGTTTCAGTACCCAGCCCTCCACCAGTGCCCATTCCCACCACCAATGTCGCAACACTTCCTCCCACCCAACTCCAGCCTGCCCCTATAGCAGGCACCTTTTCTTTCTCTCTCTCTATCTATCCCTGTTTCTGTCTCTGTATTTCTCTCTCTCTTTTCTTACACTTTGTGGCTTGTCCTACATCATAACCATATTAATGGCTTATGATGTAAGTCTGTATGTGTATATTCAATAGTGAGTTCTAGTGTGCCATTATAATTCCTCATTCCCCATCACCTCCCCAGTTTGTTACAACTACAATGATCATTACAGTGTATAAATTTGAAAGATCCTGGGAAGTATCTGGTCCTAACCTTCATTATTATCTAAGCCTCTTGTGCGGCCCCGGAGTTGCTGTGCGCCATCTCAGTTGTGGGTCTGGTTTGTCTCTTGCCGGGCTTTGCTGGCTGAGGAAGCTGTGAGCTCGTAGCCACACACACCAACATGGAGGTGGAGGAGCCAAAATCCCTGCTCCAAGTCACGCCAGTGAGGCCTCCCCATGTGCCTGCTAACCCTAGGAGCTATATTGGACTCAGTCAGGGCCTGAGCCATTTATTGTCCTCCGAAACTCCATGGACTGCTCCACGTGGGATAAGAAGCGTAGCTGTGAGTCTGGTCTGTCCCTTGTCCGGCTTTGCTGGCTGTGGAAGCTGTGAGCTGAGAGATGAGACTCAACTCATCTTCCTATCTGTGCACCTGACTAGTAAACTTTGGGTCTGAAAAAATCTGCCTACCTGCCTATTACATTTCTAGCACACATACATCTTGTTGGTACGTAGGTTAGCACTCTGATTCCTCAGCCCAGAGATCTCATCATTCAGACACTGGCCACTGGACTAAAAATCAACCATATAACAAACTCTGAGTAATTTGAATGTTTCTCTAGAATCTGAGGACCCCACAATGAGGGGGAGATCAGAGGACCTTCCCAAGTTCTCACATACTCTATGAAAAAAGCTAATCAAGCAAATAGAAGGACCAACACTTGTTTATCTCTAACACAAATAGAAGGACCTCAAATAGAGGGACCAACACTTGTTTATCTCTAATTCAGAGCCAGAGATCATACCAAACACAGTGTGGAAAGTGGAGGCAGCACTGGAGGTCTGACTAGTAGACTCCTTGACAAGAGAATGCAAACCTCGCCAATTCCCAGGTGCAGTCTCAGAGCACTGAGTGCTGTGTCTCCTATTGACTCCAGCATGGGGACAGATTATCGGTGACTCAGCAGGGAGCATCACTCTCTGAAAAGAGAAAGATTATTCTCTAAGCAGAGGAGAAGAATTTGGATAATTTAAACATGAACTCCTGGAAATGCATCTGCTCTGTTCACTCGGGTAGGTTTCAAACAAATTTGATAATAACTCAACTCATTTGCCACTTATTCTATATTAAAGTTACTTTCCGTTTCAATAAATATCTTAAAAAGCAACTAGATCATCTGATCTCTAAAAACAAAAAAAAGTTAAATGATTGGTCAGGTAATGATTTTAAAACGAATCCCAAGGGAAGTTATTAGCATGCTGAGTTTGGGGGGTAGTGATGGGTTGTTTAGAAAATTTGCCTCCCAAGAATGAAAACTATTTCACGTAGTGGAAAAGATTGAGATTTAAGAAAATATACACACATAAATATTTATACCAAGGGAATATTTTTAAGTAGGAGACTTTTTTTAAACTACTGTATCAACTCAAGTGGGAACACAACACTATTGGGGAGTAAATGTAATTTCTCTTTATATCTATTTCCTCTCATTTAATGAAGTAAAGGATTTCTGCAGTAAAAACCCCATTTCCAATAAAGTATACATTACCCTTCTCCAGGGAGGCCTCTAAATTAGACAAAGTTAAGAGAAGGAATCTATTATCTCATCCTTTCTTTGGGACCTGGGATTAGCCCCTGACGGAATGGCAGTGAGGATTCTGAGGAGATGACTACCAGAGCAACTTCAGTGGAAAAAATCCAAGAACCACCAGCATCAAATACACAGCTAGAGTATTTCTCCAAGTTCCTTGTTTATTAGCAAGGTTTAAATTGACACTGAAACAGTGGCACTAGCTCTAGAAGTCCTAAATGCCGCATTGGCAGTGAGTTTTTGCTACTTAATGTGCAGAAGAGGGAATGGGTGGAGAAAGGAGTGTGGAATGCCTCGGGAATGCAACTAGAATCTTTTTTCCAATCCTTCCCCCAGTTCTTCCCAATGATGCTTTTCAAGCTTTTTGTTACTGTTTGACTTCCTTTTTTAGCACAAGGGAAAAAAAGGCAAAAACTGAGGACTAAATTCATAGTAGAAGGAGCAGCTGGACACTTGTAATTCTATTACCTAGGCCATGACTTCCCTACACTCGAGGGTTTACAGGACCACTGGGGTGTCATCTCCCCAGACTCATGCTTGCTTGCCCTTAGATAAGTCTAATAATTTAGTGCTTCTGTTTTCATTAGTAAGGAGTTATGGTAAGAAATCCCCCCAATAGCTTTTAAAAGCAGCAGAGGAAGATGAGGGTCTTGATGCCACCTCGGGTCCTCGCTGTGTCTGGGGTCACATAGCCCATGTGACTTCAACACACATGGACGCTTGACGGTACTAGGGCCTGTCTTCCTCATCACCCGTATCTCCACACTTTCAAAGCTGATGGAGTGATTCCATGAGACAGGAAAATACCTAAAACCACATGAAAGGCAACCAGGTGCAGGAAGCATTGTTTAAGATCCAGCCTCTCAGAGCCTTCCACCCCCTGACTCGGGGCAAACAGCCCAAGTCAAGACATTCTATTTTAGAACCGGCTGGACTTTTTGTCACCTGTTTCAGTCATTCTCCTTGGCTGGGAATCACAAAATTGAGTTTAGGACCAGAGAGATAATATGAGGAAGGGTTAAGGTACTTACCCTGCATGCAAGCCAGCCCCAATTCAATATTCGACACTACATATGAGTCCCAAAGCCCTGCCTGGAGTGATCCCTGAGTGAAAAAAAAAAACAAAAGAAACCGAGTTTCCTTAATTTACCCATTTGAACACTCTTAGGCGTAGGTTCTGTTGGTGGGGGTCAGGGAAGGGTGTGCCTGCGGTTGACCTGCAGACTGGATCCCAGCAATCAGCAGCTCGCCACTCCCCTCCCCTGTCCTCCCATGTTTGTTCTGATTCATTCCCCACACTGCCAGCTGCCACCAGGACATAGCGTTGAGGGAGCAGAGTTGGGCAAACCTATGATGGTCAGAACATGCGATTGACCTGGTTAAAGTGTCCAAATAATACACGAATTCTGGTGCCTGGCTACTCAGTTTGTCTCTGAAGGCGTGTACCCCGAGTCTGTCCCCTTGCCTAGTAAAGCTGCCACCCTCTGTCTGCACTGCTCTACCTTTTCCTCCACTCTCTCCTTTCCCTCTCTGAGGTTCCAGCCGGTCAACCAACAGGCATCATGGTACTTAGCTTTCATAGAGCTTCTTGAAAGCCTCTCTCCAGGCTGTGCACTCAGGGCTTCTGATGCCATTATTGGAGCATGCGTACTGAGACTGTGTCTTTTAACAATGTGATGGGGGATCATTGCTCTTCTACACCTTTGTCTTCACAGCGGTGCTGCCACGCACTGTGCCAGGTTTACTCCAGACCTTTATGTCCAGATATCCAGGCATACGCTCAGCCACTCTGAAAGATTCAGAGGTGTTGCCTGAGTGGGCAAGTACAGGGCCTCTGGAGAATTTCCCCAGAGGAAATTGGACTCACAAGCTGCACTGGGGTAGCTGCTGGAGCCCAGCCTCTGCTGTGCCAGGTAACTGCCCTCTCCAGACCTGCGACTCGCCTTGGAACCAGCCTCATTTTCTTCCCAGTCCTCAAAACAACATTCTCCCTCCGCCACCCTTTCTTGGGCAAATAAAACTTATTTGCTTGGAGGAACTTAGGCTTATAAAACACATTGGCCTATTTACTAAAATTTCTTAAGGGCAGCTTCTCCCTCAGCCTATAAACACAAGCAACCTAAACCATTTCATCCGTGGGGCCCTTTCGTGGTGGCTGCTAATGGAAAACTCAATCAAGAATAAAGAGATTTCTTGGCCCCCGGCCCCTGCATGGTCTAGAGCCAGGTCAGGCCTCAGGCCTGGCTTGATTCCGTCTCTGCATCTGCTGGTTTTGTTTTTGATGTCTCTGCTCTGTCTTCCCCCAGGATCCACAGAGCCCAGCTCCACATGCCCGTCCCACTGGAGCTGAAGGTGCCCCCAGAGCATTCTCCGCAAAACAGTCCTGCTTCCACTGTTTTCCCAACAAGTCTGCCCCTGACTACAGCTCCCATGGTGCTATTGGCTGAGCCTGTTCTGAAGCTGGGGTAGTACCTGCTCCCTTATTGACGCAGGTTCCTGTGGCAGATGGATGCTCTGTGATCCTCGCTTGGGGCAAGGGAGTACACGCGATGCTGCAGAGTCTTATAGCAAGGGCTCAAATAGCCTCTCCACGGCACCCTGAAAGCCCGAAGGTCTCTCAGTAGTAACAAGGCACAGAAGCGGGATTTAGAGGCTAACAGGCTCCATGTGCGTATAGGGGGATAATAGAAAAGGCAGGTTTCCTCAAACAAGAAAAGGATTTTCCTCTCTGACAAACTTCCCTCTTCTCCCAACGTTCTCCTTCAGGTTGAATCTTGTAGTTTTTCCCAGATAAAATTTGCACATTTAATTGCTCTTATTCCTTAAGTAATTTTGTATCAGTTTAAAAATTGGATTTCTGGGGGCTGAAGCAATAGTACAGGTGGAGGGCATTTGCCTGGAGTGCAGCAGACCCATATTCCATCCCCAGCATCCCATATAGACCCCCCAGGAGTGATCCCTGAGCACAGAGCCAGGAGTAATCCCTGAGCATGACTGGGTATGGCCCAGAAATAACAACAACAAAAATAAGACTTCTTGGTTACAGCTATAATACAGCAGGTAGCACCCTTGTCTTGTACATGGCAAACCTGGGTTTGAATCTCAATACCTATATGGTACCTGGAACCCGCCAGGAATGATCCCTGAGTGCAGAACCAGGAGTAAGTTCTGAGCACTCAAAATAAAATAAAAATAATTAAAAAATTGAACTGCCATGTTTCTCGTTCTTTTGAAGTGATCATGTCCATGTTCTTTGTGAGCATAAAAAAAATCTGCTCAAGTAAAACAAATTGAAGGTTTGTTTCATTGACATGTCATTGGTTTACAGTACTCTGGAATTTCAAAGGTTTTACTTCCCATTTCTGCTTTTCAATAATACCACTCCCAACATCCCAAGTTCCAGCACCATGCCACCATGTCTCCCCAAAAGACGCTCTGCTCATTCTTCCCACCCTGACCCTTTCTGTATCCTTATCCTTGTCACTACTGTTAAGAGAAAAGGCGACTACCCAGTTTTTCTTAGTTACGAGGGCAAGACACTTGTCTTGCACACAGACAAGCCTGAAGATGGATGGCCAGGAGTGTCCCTAAGCACTAACTACTAACCCCCCACAAAAAAAAGCAAAAACAAAATAAATAATAAACAAATAAGATCTTGACCAGCTGTTCCTCACACTCTATAAGGTTGCAATAGGGTTTCACACCTGTAAGATTCCAACTTACCTGTGATTGTAGCAGTTGCCATCAGGAAATCGCTCACTCTCACAAGCATTTGTTTCAGTGCAAGTGTATAGTACATAATCCCTGGGCAAAGGGAATTTACATTAAGGATCTTTCTTTCTGGGGGTCAGATGCAGTTTGTGGATGAGAAATCTGAGGACCAGGAATATAATTTTTATTTAAAGGTCTTTCTGTGTGGGTGTGCAGTGGGACCCATTCTTTGGGGTGGCGGCAGCATGAGGGGTTTGGAATAAAGGCGGGTGAAAGCACAGGGTGTCCTCACCGTCTTGTCTTTTTACCGTGATATCTTTTGCAGCTTTGTTAGGACAGGCTTAAAAACCTCTGCAGGCTCACTCATCGCAGTGCCCAAAATTGGTCTTTTTTTTCTTTCACATCCCTAAAAATAGAGATAAAAATAGTCTGCACTTCATAGCATTGTGGGGAGAACTGAATGAGATCATACAGGCACGGTGCTTAGCAGGTAGTAAGTGCTCCCAGAATGATTGGCACCCCTAGGCAGTTGCCATCGTTCTCTCCAGTGGTGAACTGTATCTGTTGACTCATGAGTGCAAATTTTCAGATGTGCAGGAATTTTGCAAGCCTGCAAATCAACCATTGTGTAGTGAGATGAGAATATTTACATGACAGAGATTAGCAAGTGCTGCAAAACAGATTTTTACTTCTTCCTAGAGATCCTCATACTAAACAGCTCCTAGGGGCTAGGTATTGGCACAGGGGTTAGGGTCCATGCAAAGCAGGGGCCAACTCAGGTTCAACACCTAGCATCACATACTCCCCACCCCAGCACCCTAGAGTGTAACCCACGCAGTCCTAGCATCATAAGTGACCCTAGTAGTCTCTGGCTCCATAGTAAACAGTCAACATTATAACCTCGGACCTTAGTATTAAAGAAGGTGGACTGAATTATCACTGGGTATAGTTTTCAGGCTTCTTGAGTAGCACTTGGGAGCCCCCCTGGATTCCCCATGTCTCCCCAAAAATTATATATATATGCCATATATATGTATATATCTATATCTATCTATCTATCATCTATCTATCTATCTATCTATCTATCTATCTATCTATCTATCTATCTATCTATCTATCTATCTATCTATCTATCTATCTATCAATCTATCTATCCATCCATCCATCCATCCATCCATCCATCCATCCATCCATCCATCCATCCATCCATCCATCCATCCATCCATCCATCCATCTATCTATCTATCTATCTATCTATCTATCTATCTATCTATCTATCTATCTATCTATCTATCTATCTATCTATCTATCTATCTATCTATCTATCTATCTATCTATCTATATGCCAAAACAAACCAAACTTGCTTGCCCTGATCAGGTGCTCCTACATACCCTGGTGACAATGACCCACCAGGGGTCACTGTGGAGCACACTACAGTCCCTGCAGGGGTGACCTTTCTAGCCACAGTTCACACATCTTTCCAAGCTGTGATGCCTTTGGATCTCAGAGGAATTAAGCCATGGATGTCTGAGCACAAGCAGTGATAGTGTCAATGTTGTTGCAAAGAACTCACTCCTGGGTGCTCTGATCACAATGCAAAACAGCTTCAGACTCTGTTTATAAACAGATATGCTAATGAGACTGCTTCTTACACCTTGCTCATCCCTGGAAACATAAATATTTATAAATATTTACATTTGTGAAGACATTTACAGAGCTATTTGTACCTTTTCTCTTTGGGAGCTGTGGCAAGCTAGACTAGGTAGTACAGCTTATGGACAATGAGGCAAGATTCAGAGAAGTTGGGACACCCAACAAGGTTATATCACTCACACCAGGTAAAACGACACAGGTGTCATCCCTCCAGACCCTGTCACTTGATCATACCAGCATCTAGAAATACAATTTGAAAAGAAATTCTTGTTTTGCCGAAGTCTATCCCACCTCTTGAGTTTCAATTCAGAATGGCACCTATGACCCATCCTCCTAGCTGGGTATCTTGCCTCCTGATGCCAGAGTGTTCAAATCCTGAACACGTCCCACTCTGTCACCAACAAATGCCTCTTAATACGCCTCAAGTCTGCCCCTACCGCTTTATCCACTGCTGCTGCCCTCATTGTCTTTCATTCAGGGAGCTTTGAGTCTGAGCATGTTACCCTTTGCTTAGGACTTTACAATCTCCTTCTTCAACAGAGTCTAGAATCCAATAACCTCTCTACCTCTCCCTTAATCTCTCTCTCACACACACACACATACACACATATACACATTATCACACAGAACATATAGCCTGTTCTAAAATGCATTCAGTTCTCTGAATAGGCAGGAAATTTTTATAACATGTTTTGTCTATTCTCCCTGGAAGGGCAATTCATCCTACATTTCCCATACACCTAACCTGATGACCTACCTTGAGAGTTACATCCATTCTGCCTGAGCCTTAAGTAGAATAGAGCTTCCTCTCCAGTGGCCACACCCTGGGCAAGCTTATCTATTTATTTTCTGTCTCTCTTGCAAAACTTGTGCTGCAAGAAAGTAGAATGTGACTTTGCATGTGTGTGTGTGATGGTGGCAGTAGCAGAGATTAAACCTAGGACCCCACACATGCTAGGCTTTACTGCTGATCTATGTCTCTGGTCACTAGATAAAATATCTTAATCATTTTGATATATTCAGAGCTATCATGTATTATCACTTGATTACTTGATCACTTGACATCCCGTTATTCATAGATGTGCTCGAGCAGGTGACAGTTTCCATTTGTCCCTGTCATGTGCCATTGTAGCCCAATGGTAATGCTTGCTCTAGGAATACGAAGAACCTCCAACCATTAGTTCAGGGTCTTGATGAAGAAATATGACCTTGTAGGTGGGCGGCCATGTGATCTTTTGACGGTCCATGGGATCCAGTCGGTAACAGCTCTAGTCCAGCGGTTGTCTTCAAGTCACATTATATGTCCAGCCCATCTGATTTTCGACATCTTGGCAAACAAGACAGTGTCCCTGACTCTGGATTGATGATGGAGGAACTCCGGATTCCTTCTCTCACTTGAGCGAGGCATGATATTCCAAGCATAGCTCTTTCTATTCCTCTTTGGGGGACCCGAATAGCATTCTCATTCTGCTTTCATAGGGCCCAGGTCTCTAAGGCGTATGTTAATGCAGGGAGAATGGTAGAGTCGAAGAGATGTGCCTAGAGTGGAGGTTCTTTGTCCGTTTAGCTATTTTTTCAATGCTCTTGAAGGCATTCCATGCTGCTCTCAGTTCTGGTGCTAGGTCATTCATCATGTTGAGTTCCCAACCTAGGCACACATAACTGCTTCATTCAGAGATGTTTGTTCCATTGAGAGTGAATGGAGCATCTGGAACTAGTTCATTTTTCACGAACATTGATTTATTGAGATTCAGCTATGGACCTACCTTTCCACAATCATGGTGGAAGTTAGCCAGCATTTGGGCTGCTTGGCTAATGTTTAGTGTTATTAGAACGATGTCATCAGTGAAGCGGAGGTGGCATAGTTGCCGACCATTTATCTTCACTCTGGTTCCTTCCCATTCTAATTGTCGCATGACATTCTCAAGGGTGGTGCTGAAGAGTTTCTGTGAAATGGTATCACCCTGCCAAACTCCTCTTTTGACATCAATGATCACTTCCTTGTAGAATGGTGAGATCCTGGTGGTGAATCTATAATATAGCTCACGAAAGATCTTGATGTATTGAGCTTGAACACCCTGTTTGGTTAGGGGCTTTGATGACCACTTCAGTCGCAACAGAATCGAAGACTTTCTTTAAATTAATGGATGTTAGACAGAGCAGCATCTTGAACTTCCTACAAACTTCAATGAACTTGCTTACCATGTGGAAATAGTCAATTGTGTTGAATCTTTTCGAACCCAGCTTGCTCTCATGGTATTATTATATTATATTATATTATATTATATTATGTTATGTTATGTTATGTTATGTTATGTTATGTTATGTTATGTTATGTTATGTTATGTTATGTTATGTTATGTTATGTTATATTATATTATATTATATTATATTATATTATATTATATTATATTATATTATATTATATTATATTATATTATATTATATTATATTATATTATATTATATTATATTATTATTACTATATTATATTTATTATATTATATTTTCACTATCACTATCTTCCCGCTCATCATCTATTTGCTCAAGTGGGCACCAGTAATATCTCCATATGTCCTGTCTTATGCTAGTAGAGCCCAAGGGCATCTGCTTGCTCCAGGAACATAAAGAGCCTCAAACCATTATATTAGGTCATGGGAATTAACTAATATAATTGTTACTGGTATTTAGCATATCAAATACAACACAGGCAGCTTGCCAGGCTTACCGTAAGGGTAGTATAGTATAGTATAGTATAGTATAGTATAGTATAGTATAGTATAGTATAGTATAGTATAGTATAGTATAGTATAGTATAGTATAGTATAGTATAGTATAGTATAGTATAGTATAGTATCACTGTATCACTGTCTTCCCATTGTTCATCGATTTGCTCGAGTGGGCACCAGTAACATCTCCACGTGTCCTGTCACAAGCAAGTGTAACCCAAGAACATCTGCTTGCTCCAGGGACAGGGAAGAGCCTCAATCCATTCTTCAGGTCATGGAATTGAAGTCCATAATTGTTACTAGTTTTTGGCATATCAAAAAAAAACACAGGTAGCTTGCCAGGCTCTGCCGTGTAGGTGGTGTATTCTCAATAGAAGGCTCTCATCTCTAGCATTTACTGATGAAACTTATAGGGGAAAGATCAAGTTTTCTCTTGGATATAGTATAGTATAGTATAGTATAGTATAGTATAGTATAGTATAGTATAGTATAGTGCAGTACAGTTCAGTACAGTATAGTATTATGAATACATGCATGTGTTTCTCAAACAATTAATTATTACGTACCAATAATTTTCAAATGAGATTTCTCTGTTAAAGTTCAAAGCCCCAAGATGTGCTTAGAGGAGGCCAGAGCAAAAGCATAGCAGGTAGGGCATTTTCCTTGCACACAGCTAACCTGGGTTCAATCTCTGGCATCCCATATGGTCCCTCAGGTACCTCCAGGAGTAATTCCTGAGTACAGAGCCAGGAGTGACCCTTGAGCATCACAAGCTGTGACCCAAAAAGAAAAAAAAACAAGATAAACTCTGAAATTCATCAAATCCATTTACCCAACAAATAGGTAACTTTTTTCAAGGAAAGAATATAGTTCAGAAATAACCAATTTCTCAATGCTTTGTATTGAGACCTTTACCCAGCAAGTTCTAACCCTGAAGATTCTTTTGACCTACTAGTCAAAGAAAACTTTTCCAACCATGTTTCTGAAATGTTCTTCCTTTTTTGGTTTTGGCAGTGCTCAGAGTACCATGAAGTAGAGGAAGTCAAACCCAGGGCTCCCACGTGTGAAGCATGCTCTGCAGCCTTGGAGCCATCACCCTGTCCCAGATGTGTGCTTATTTGGGGTCAGGGCTTTGCTTACTTGATTACTGATTTCCGTTTAAATGCATACAATAGGCATGGAACAGCAAGAACATTGAATTGGCCAACCATTTGGTTTTATTTTAGGGAGCTGTGGAAAATGAACCTGAGCAGAGAAGGCAAGAGTGAACATTAATAGGTAGGTTCACACTGTACGAGAGCTTAGAAATCAGCTAGTCCAGTGGAGTATGGCTTGATTTCATAACCTCACAAAACATTTTCCTTTAAATTATGTGCTTATTTATATGTCGTGGGGGAAAAGTTATTCTCACATCAATGCCTTGACTTCATATAGCTGAGACTTTTTTAAAAATGTAGATAAACGTTTGAGTTTGTGTAGAGTGAAAAGAAAAAATATTCAGAACACAGTAAGTGAAAAATCAACCTGGGTCAAAATAGCAGGTGATATCAGCTGAAGCGGGAGGAATGTTGATCCAGGACACCAGTCCTCGGTGTCTCTCACACACGGCAATCACACCAAGAAATGCCCCAGCAGATGCCTCAGTCAGAACTGATCCAGACAGGAATGGTTTCACACAACTTGGATTTATTAAATAAAAACATGGGAGTGGACTCCTAATAAAGCAGGCAGGATTCTCGCCTTGATACAGCCATCCCAGGTTCAATTCCTGGCACTATAAGTGGTCCCCCAAGCAGCACCGTGACTGATCCTTGAGTACAAAGCCCTGAACACTGCCATGTATGGTAAAAAAATGATACTGTCATTAAATATCAGTATGTTTCTTTTTTTTTTTGGGGGAGGGTGTGGGTGGTAGTCACACCCAGCAATGCTCAGGGGTTTCTCCTGACTCTGCACTCAGGAGTTACTCCTGGCAGTGCTCGGGGGACCATATGGGATGCCGGGATCGAACCCGGGCTGGCCTGGGTCAGCCACATGTAAGGCAAATGCCCTACCTGCTGTGCTAATGCTCCCGCCACAGTATGTTTCTTTAAATAAAATATCTAGGAACTGGAGAAAAAGTACAGGTACTTGCCTTGTATCCTGTCAATTCCAGTTTGATCCCAACATGCCATATGATTCTTCAAAACTGCCAGGTACAATCCTAAACCATAAATAAATAATAACTTTAGCTCCAGAAGTCATTTGAGGACAAAGAGAGAAGTAGGAAAGAGAAAACCCTTACTACCATCACCACGGCATGACCCTAAAGCAGCCACACCACACTCTTCCGCTTCAAAGACAGTGGAAAACTCCAAGCCCGGAAACTCTTGCTAGAAGACATGCTGAAACGATCAGTCATTCTGTGCCATCCTCCCTGTTCCGCTCCATCACACTGGAAGTTTTGCCGGCTGGGATTTTGCTGTCTTGGCAAACATGATGATGGTGTCAAACCTAATGTTTCCTAAATTTTTGCAGAAATGCTGAGAAGACTTCTGTGGGGGCCTATTGTCAATTATCTGGAAAAAAGAGAAGTTTGCAGACATTAGAAACAAGAACTGTGTGGGGTTAGGCTCTGGGTTTTAATGAGAAGCATTCAAATTAGAATGTTGGCTATTTCCTAGAGCTGGCTAAAAATAACCTGGGTGCCTGCTTCCTCCCTCGAGCTTCATTTTCAGTGCCCGCTCATGCTGAGGATGCAGGAGGGCTGGAAACACTCCTTGGGACCCAATACTGATGCTGTTTGTTCAGATAAATGTAATTTAGCTTTGCCCTGCTCACTCATGCACCAGTGGACATGTTTCCTTCAAGGCTTTAGTTCAGACTCACACTTCAGGACATCTGAAGGTAAAGGGGTACAAGGTGGGGTAGGGGGCGACTCACACACCGAATTCTGCTGATTTCACCTCTTAACCTTCTCTGCTCATCACAGCCACCACACTCATCCACAAAGTACTATCATTGCTTTCCTAAATGACTGCAAATCCCTTCCTTCCCCTGCCCCCCATCACAGCATACCCAGAACTATCTTTACCAACAAAACCTGACAATAGGCTCTACTCTTATCATGACCACCACCACCACTGAAACGGTTCAGTGGCTTCATTGTGGTCATGGTGAATACTAAATTCTCGATATTGTCTGTAAGTGAAATCTCCCTGCTCTGGGCCATGCATCTCTCCAACTTTGTGCATTCTCTCCTCTGCTCTCTCTGTTCTCACCCTTGTCCTGGCTCTAAACACATTCAATCTATCAGGTCCCATTCAAGCTTTATTCTTCTTTATCTATATAAGTTGTTGTTTCCTTGAACCACATGCAATGCTCAGGGACCTGCGGACTAGTCCTTTGAGCTATCCCCCTCTGTATCCCCCAACCCCCTCTAACTACTGCTTTCTTATCCCCAATTATTACTTTTTCAGGAAAGTTTGTCCTGGGCCATCAGACTGGGTTCAGTCTTCATTCCCGTTGACTCCACTAGCCCCAGAGACCTCTTTTTATGCATTGTTCTTGCTTCACTTGCATGTTTATTTAATGATTGGTTTATTAGTATCATTGTTTCTCCAGATAGCAGCACCATGAAAGCGGGACCCATAACTGCTTGTTCATTGTTGTACACTTAATGTCTAATACCATACCAGGTACATCAAGAAACTCCTGTTTATTGAAGAATATAAATGATAAGCCCCATGAAGAGCTATGCCTTCCTTTATTGCTGAGGTTCTTCCCAGAAGAAAACAAAGTGGTTTGCATCCAACTATAGCATCTTCTCTACCTCTGGCTTACCACTCCTTAAGAGGCTCACCTTAGTCACTGTAAGGGAAAATGTGCCCCATATGATCAGTATGGACTTTCCCTTTGCATATTCCCTACTGGAATTACATTAGTATTTTTTTCAGCACAAACTGCTTTGACTCCTGGATATTTCTGAGGGAAAGGTCCCAAAGCAAATGCTACATTGCTTCTCCCTATTTTCCACATTAGTGAGAAACCTAATATCACTTTTCTCATTGAGTTAAAAAATACCTATTTTGTAACATCTCAATGTATGTGAAATCTGAGCATTCAGGGTACAATGTAGGAGTCTTAGGGAAAGAAGGGTATGGTAGAGCAGAATGCCTGGTGTCAAGAAGGAAGATACAAAGGTTTCTAAGCAGACTGGAGAGATTATACAAGAGGAAGGTACTTGTCTTGCATGAGATCAGTCCTGGATTGATCACTGCCATGAGTGATTCTTGAGCACAGAACACAAGTAAACCCTGAACATCTCCAGGTATGCACCTCACCTCAAAAAAAAAAAAAAAGATTATACCAGAAGTTTTAAGGCTCTGTCTCCATGGTGAGCATTTAAGGCTCATTTAAGGTGAGCATTTAAGGTGAGCTTTAAGGCTCTGTCTCCGTGAAGGGAATGATAAAAAAAAGCTGAAAAACCTACAGTCCATAGAGAAGTTTCCTTCCTCAGCCAGTTTGATCCACTCCCATATTCCCACTCAGCTGCCCACCTTTCTTTGGGAGCAGCACTTAGCATGCTACATGGGCAAGGCAGTCCAGCCTATGAGGAAGGAACTGCAAATTCTTGACTTTTATTGGATGTTTTACAGCAGTGATTACTGCAAGGAGGTGCAGATGTCCAAGTCAGTGCCCTTGAGGAGCTGGACCTTCCTACTCCCAGCTAGCTGGAGCAGTTTCCATGTGTTAAATGTTTGGGGCAAGGTCAGATGAAGGCTGCAGATATCAGCCAGCGGGTACTACTATTTTGAGGACACAGGTCATGGGAAAGGCTTACTAGAGTTCAGAGTTGGCATCTATGTCTTTCCACAGCTTTCCTTCAGCTGCATGGATGACGATCATCAGTAGTGCCATGAAGTAGAGGAAATCACAGCACGATTTGCTTCAAGTTACTGATACGGTGTTACCATTCACTGCTAGAGATAAATAGCCTTCCTTCGTTCTAGAATCAGAGCCTGGCAATCTTAAATCCTTTTTTGCCCTTTATGGAAGGGGACAGAGAAAAACATGAAATACTTTCTTATGTCCCATTTGAGTACCTATCATTCTATTTCTCATGAAGATGGAATTTTAGGAATTTTTGTGTCCCAAAATCTGCTGCAAAAAAGAAAATCACGACATCTCTTAAGAGAAGACATTAATAGGCTTGTGGTATGTGTGTATGTGTGTGTTATGTTGTGTGTGTGTGAGCTTGTTGCTAAAGAGCTAGTGCAGCAGGTAGGGCATTTGCCTCGTACATGGTTGGCCAGAGTTTGATCCCCAGCACCCTGTATTGAATCCTGCCAGGAGTTACCCCTAAACGCAGAGCCAGAAGCAAACCCTGAGTGCTACTGGGTGGGTACGCCAAGATCAAACAACAACAACAACAACAACAATAATAATAATAATAATAATAATAATAATAATAATAAGATCAGAGGTGATATAAGAGTCGCCACCCACATGGCAGAGCCTGGCAAGCTACCCGTGTCGTATTTGATATGCCAAATACCAGTAACAATTATAGACCTCATTCCCATGACCTGATGGAATGGTTTGAGGCTCTTTATGTTCCTGGAGCAAGTAGATGTCCTTGGGCTCTACTAGCATGAGACAGGATATATGGAGATGTTACTGGTGCCCGCTCGAGCAAATCGATGATGAATGGGAAGACAATGACAGTGACAGTGAAATAAAAAATTTAAGCTAAATGCCTGAAGGACAAATAGCTTGTTTGAGGGCATTCCTCTGAGAAATTATTCACTGCTGAGTGAATGGCAGGGCAAGCTCGGGCCATCGTGGCCCATGGAAAGCCCACATTGCTCCACTGTTTTTCACTGACTATTTTGGTAAATGATCAAGGACAGTGCGACCCGGAGGGGCTTGGGGAGGGGCGGAGGGGGCAGCCATCATCTGTGAGGTCCAGTGGGACCACTCTGGTTTCTCAAATACCTGGGAATGTTGTAAAAGTATAAAAGTGCAGCCTGTCAGACCTTGGCAGCAGGTGACCCCAGAACTGCATTTCCAATGAGCAACTTATGTAATTTCAAAGCAGCCTGAGAAACTGCTAGAATAGCTAAAATCACAGTAAGAAAAAAAGATAATAGCATCTGGAATTCTCTGTGGCTGTTAAAAATTCAGGGGTGAGAGGTAAATGTTAGGTAAAGCATAAATATAAGGGAAAAATTGCAGGGTAATAGAAAGTTGAGTTCTATTCAAACATCATACAGTACCAAGGTGGCTGAGTAGCCACTGAAACAAGCGGGAGATTAATAAAGAAGATGCCTGGTCTCTCTCTCTCTGTTTTCCTTCCTTCTCTCTTTCTCTCTCTTTCTTTCTCTCTTTCTCTCTTTCTGTCTCTCTCTCTTTCTTTCTTTATTTCTCTCTCTTTCTTTCTCTCTGTCTCTCTCCCTTCCTTCTCTCTTTCTTTCTCTCTTTCTTTCTCTCTTTCTGTCTTTCTCTCTCTTTCTTTCTTTCTTTCTTTCTTTCTTTCTATCTCTTTCTTTTCTTTCTTTCTTTCTTTCTTTCTTTCTTTCTTTCTTTCTCTCTCTCTCTCTGTCTCTCTCTCTGCTCTCTCTCTCTCAGTGGAGAAAGCCCAAACCCAGGGTCAATGTTCCTTGCTTGGAAGTGGAAGTTAGAGCAGAGCTAGAGCTAGAAGAATGCAGAAACCACCACTAAGGCACTCTCAGCCTTTGTCTCCGCAGTGTTACAGTTCTCCAGTCTCGATTATTTACTCACATTCTCTTTCGTAGACAAGACACCTGCCTGAAGGTCCAGTCTTTCATTCCATCAACTCAGCCTTGACTCTGACTATAAGAAAAATATTTCCCTGTTATTGAAATAAATAAATGTATCTTAAAATCCATAGGCTAGTCATGACTCAGTAGCAAAAAGCACTTCCCTTCTTGGCATGAGACCATGAGTTCAATCCCTGGTCACCCCCAGGCAACCAATGTGGCTCCTAAAATTCTGTTCTCTGGACCCGCCTCCACCCCCCCACCCCCACCACCACCCCAGCACCATTACCTAGTGTGTTATCTCCAGAGCACCACAGTCAAGTGTATGAGAGTGCCACAACTCCAGTGTGTGATAGCTGGCCAGCCTTAAGTGTAGGATATGTGCTAGTTTCTCAGTCAAAAGTGTGTCTGCATCCCACCCCCAGGCAGGCACAATGACCAAAATGTGGAAATAATATAAAACCCCCACTGAGCACATATACAAGCTACCAATTAAAAGTATGTGATTCCATCCACCCAGAGCACCACAACCAAAAATGCAAGCACCATGCTTGTGTCCTATTTTTGCAACAATGAAAATGGAAGTGACGGCAAGAAAATAAAATCCAGGCTTACCTTTGATTCATCTACTTTCAGTCAAATGACCACTTCCAAAATAAACTCTCTGATCAGGTCAGGCATTAAAATGTATTTCTAAGCACTGGGTCGTCTTCTCATTCCTAAATCTAGGAAAAAGATGGGTTTGGAGTGGGGGAACACATGGAGCGAAAAATACAGTGAAGAGGCAGAAATAGTATACTGAGAAAAATTCAGGATGTCCTTCCCAGAAAAAAAAGAGGAGATAGAAACTGAGCAGTAAAAGCTACAGTTGTCTGCTACACAGACTGAGAAATTCTCTTTTTTAAAAAAGTAAAAATAGTTTTACTGAGGAAGGTACAAATTCTAAGGATAATGTGACAAGGTGGGGAGAGGAATAGAAAAGAGGATGAGAGGTATATAAATAAGAGGAAGAAAGAGAAGATAGTGAAGGCTAATACAATAATAAAGAAGGGTGAGAATGAGGATGAAGAGGGAAGAAAAAAGGAGGAAAATGAAGAGGAAGAGAAGAGGAGAAGACAAAAAAGAGGAGGAGAAAAGGAAGAGGAGGAGGAAGATGAGGAGAAGGAAGAGGAAAAAGAATGAAAGAGGAAAAGGGGAGAAGTAAAAAGGAGAAGAATGAAGAAGAAAGAAGAGGAGGAGTAGAAGAAAGAACAGAAGGACAAGGAAGAGGAGAAAAAATGAAGGAGGAGGAAGAGGAAGAGAATAAGGAAGAAGAAGAGAAAAAAGAGGAGGAGGAAGAAGAAGAAGAAGGGGAAGAGGAGGGAAAGGAGGAAGAAGAGGAGGAGTAGACTAACAACCCAGAGAGAGAGTGGAGGCTATGAGGAAAAAGGAGAGATGCAGCTAACTCTGACTGGGATTCAGCATTTTCTGAATAAACATTTCGTGTGTGTGTGTGTGTGTGTATGTGTGTGTGTGTGTGTGTGTGTATGCTGGGTCTTGAAGTTAGGGCCTCATACATGCAAGGCAAGTGCTCTCCTGCTGAGCTACAAGATTTACCTCAGCTAAAAAGATTTTATCTATGTAATTATATCATGCTTGTATTCATTCCATTTTGGGTTTTATTTGGGGCCATACCCAGCAATATTCAAGGGTTACTCCTGGCTTTGCACTCAGGAATTACTCCTGGGGGTTTTCAGAGTATCATATGGGATGCTGGAGAGCAAACCCAGGTTGGTTGAATGGAAGGCAATTCTCCAACCCTTCCTACCTAATGATAAATTTAGAACACTATACTTTAATATGCATGGAGTCAGTAGTAGAATTTCTATCTTTTCTAACTAATTTTTAAGGTAAAATGAATCTACATACTTAGTACATCAGGACTGGGGAGATATTTCGAGGACTATGTTGCTTACCTTACATGGGATTGACTCCAGTTCAATTTTGGACATTGGGGGTCCTTCAAGCACCACTATCACTATCACTATCTTCCCGCTCATCATCTATTTGCTAGAGTGGGCACCAGTAATATCACCATATGTCCAGTATCATGCTAGTAGAACTCAAAGGCATCTGCTTGCTCCAGGAACATAAAGAGCCTCAAACCATTATATTAGGTCATGGGAATGACCTAATATAAATGTTACTGGTATTTGGCATATCAAATACGACATGAGCAGCTTGCCAGGCTTGCCATGTGGGTGGCATACTCTTGTAGTCACCTCTAAATAAAGCATTTATTGATGAACCGCAGCGGCCGCTAGCCGGGCTGTGATAGTCTGGTCTGCTGGGTGGAGTTGTGACAAGAGGGAAGTCGGGATGTGGGAAATGGCGGCCCCCATGGAGTAGGGGGTCATCTGGCTTGTTGTGAGGCTCTGCTGGGGTGGCAGGACAGGGCTAGAACCCGCCATGCCTCCCGGGCACCTCATGAGCGGCTGGGCACAGGGAGAGCAAGTAGCAGCTCTGCCCCATGTCTGAGAGTCTCTGGTTCAGCATACTTGGGCCGGATTGAAAAAAAAAACTTCTGCAGGGTGGGTGTCGATGATCCGGGCTGTGATAGTCTGGTCTCCTGGGTGGAGTTGTGATGAGAGGGAAGTCCAGGTGTGGAAAATGGCGGCCCCCATGGAGTAGGGGGGTTCGTCTGGCTTGTTGTGAGGCTCTGCTGGGGTGGCAGGCCAGGGCTAGAACCCACCATGCCTCCTGGGCGCCTCATGAGTGGCTGGGCACAGGGAGAGAAAGTAGCAGCTCTGCCCCATGTCTGAGAGTCTCTGGTTCAGCATACCTGGGCCGGATTGAAAAAAAACTGCTGCACGGTGGGTGTGCCGATGATCCTGGCTGTGATAGTCTGGTCTGCTGGGTGGAGTTGTGACAAGAGGGAAGTCCAGATGTGGAAAATGGCGGCCCCCATGGAGTAGGGGTGGGGGTTCATCTGACTTGTTGTGAGGCTCTGCCGGGGTGGCAGCATGAGCTTGTACTTAGTACATCAGGACTGGGGAGATATTTCAAGGATTATGTTGCTTACCTTACATGGGATTGACTCCAGTTCAATTTTGGACATTGGATATGGTCCTTCAAGCACCACTAAGAGAGAGATCCCTGGAAAGACATCCAGGAATAGTCCCCTGAGCACCATAAGAGGTGGCCCCGAACTCCAAAATAAAAAACAAAATGATAAAATACTGAACATATGATAGGTGGCTAGAACGAGTCAGACCTCCGCAACAATGATAACACGTATCCCAGAAGCATATAAACTCCACTTACTGCTTTGAACATCTGACTCCTGCCTCCTCATATGCCACTGTCCCTTCTTCCGCTCAGCACACGAAGATGCTCTGCCTGCTGTCATCACTTAGCTGACCCACCCCAAATGTCTCTGTCCAGATAGCCCTCACCCAAGACCTGCCCACCTCTCTCCTGACACCCAGCTGGTTGAACATCAGCTCTAAGCTCTAAACTCTAAGCTCTAAGCTCTAAGATGCTAATCCTCAAAAAATCTTTATCTACATACACAGAAAAACAACCTGACTTGCAATATCCAGAGCTGGAAAAGGGACTGGCCTAAATAATCAACTGAAAGTGGTCAAACACCTACCAGCTCCAGAGTGTTATTCTAGAATGTGTGGCCCAAGTGTAAAGGAAAGTAAGAGAGTACTAGCTTTCTTCAAAGGGCATCGCCCTGCTGCCATTTTGGGGTTTGTTTGTTTGCTTTTGGGACCACACCTGGTGGGATCAGGGCTCACTTCTGTCTCTGTGTTCTGGGATCACTCCTGGGAGTTAGATGGGATGCTGAGGATCAAAATTGGATTGGCTGCATGCAAACCAAGTACTCTACCTATTGTACTATCTCTCCAGCCCCTCTGTGGCCATTTTAAGGGTCACACTCCTGTCACCTCTCACTCATAGGGTCAGACCCCTCCTGCATTCTAGTTTCCTGGGCTTTTTGTCAATATAGTCTTTGTCCTACCTTAGGGAGGCCTAGACCAGTGCCAATGTGTCTCTCACTAGGTAGAATCAAAGAAGGGTTCAAAATGTACCTGATTCAGCCAATGAGTCAGGAAATTAGCCTGTCAACAGAAGCTTAAGGAGTAAAGATTTGCTTCCCAGATTAAGAATCCAACAAATTGCCTCCCCGGGCTCATTCCAATAAGGTAAACATACTGGTTGCATTATTTGTCAATCTACAATGGCTGCAGGCAATATTGCCAATGCCCAATTTTATGTTTCATTAAGATTTCAATTAATCTCTTCCTCATTTAGAATAAGAGAGAAATTGATCTGCCTTTAAATAAATACCACACAATTTTTTACCTTCAAAGGACAAATAAGTTTATATATTTGATTTATCTCCTTTGTCAGTATATGGTTCAGAAACAGCAGCTATTCATTCTCTTTCTCTAAGTATATCAACTTGACCAACAGTTTCAAGACATTATCTTTGACTATAAGAATATTTCTCCATGTGAACCTTACACTTTCCAAGAGTGTTATACCTCTCTGGAAAACAAATAATAAATAAGAACTATGCACATGACCATGACAATATTTAAAAAGTTTATCAATGAAGTGCAATATCCCAATATATACCCAAAGGTCTATTTGAGGTACCCAAGTTTCATGTCTGAGAGGAACAAAAGGCTTTGCTTTTCCTTTAAGCCTAATAAGGTTTGATGTCATTCAAACGACTATGAAAGTACTGAGTTGCCAAAAGAACCTTTTGTCTACAAAATGAATGAAGTAATTTCTGTTTTTCTGCAGCCTGCCTCTCTCTGAATATAAAGAACAACATCTAAGTGGAGAAAATAGGTTATTCGTGTCTTCATGAATCAGTTGAATCATTTAGAAGTTTTTTGATGAAAATAACAGAAAGTCAACTCTAAGTAGCTTCAACAATAAAAGGTTTTAATGCACAAGAAGTCCATTAAGAAGGACTTTTAAAGAGCAGGAAATCCTAAGCCAGTTGGTTTTTAGTTGATCAACACTGTCATCAAGGACCAGTTTCCTTCCTACCCAGAAAGGTGACTCTCATTTCAGGCTTGAAGCTTAGAGTAGAAAGATGATTTCAACAATTTTAAGCACCCCCTTTCCAAGGGTGTTTATAGTCAACACCCCGAGACTAGAAAACAGATGTTCATCATTATTTTGCTTTTTAAGAGAAATGTTTTCTTTTCCATATCCCTGCATAAGGCTTTCCTCAAATTCTAACTGACTAGAATTTTACTAAAAACCCATTTCTAAGCCAATAAGGGAACAAAAATATCAATAATCAGAAGTCACTCTCATAAAGCATCCATATGACCAACAGATGTTCAAAATAATATCTGACCATTGTGTGAATAATCATAACTTCTGTGCCCCGTGAATATTCTTCTGTTACCGTGAATATTCTACCCACCCCTCTGAGAGAGCCCCACAAAGTAATGAGAATATAGCGCCCGCAAGGCAGAGCCTGGCAAGCTGTCTGATGCGTGTTCGATATGCCAAAACCAGTAACAGAAATGTTTATTTTCCTGACCCCGAAAGAGCCCTTTAATACGGCAGCAGTAAGAATGGCAAACAAGCAGTACCTGATAAAATTTCACGGCCATCCTAGGCTGCCAAAACAAAGAAAGACTAAAATGACTGTCTGTACTTTCAATGCATGTACACTGGCATTGGAAGCTTATATTGAGGATCTGATGGTGCAAGCACAAAAGATCAAGTACGACATCATTGGTCTGACTGAGACGAGGAGGCGTCAGTTGTATCATGCTGTATTTGACACCAGAGAAAAATTGTTCCTTGGAACATGCAACGAAAGAGGCGCCGGTAGCGTTGGTGTCCTTGTCAACATGAACATGGCCGCCAACATTGATTCATTTGAATGCCTAACAAACCAGATAGGATGATTACACTTGAAGAGATGTGGCCCACTGCCAGCAATTTCTATCTTCATTGTCTACGCACCAACATCCACATAAAAAGAAGATAAAATTGAGAAATTCTACATGGAATTGGAGTTCTATAAAAAAGATCACACCTTCTACAAGATCATGGTCAGTGATTTTAATGCCAAGATAGGACCGAGAAGATGGACTGAAGAACTCCACATAGGGACCCATGGCCTAGAATGGAACGAACAGGGTGAGAGACTATCTGAGTTCATCATGTTCACCAAGACCATTCATGGGAACTCACAGTTCCAGAAGGCTGAAGTGAAACGTTGGACATGGGAATCTCCTGGCAGACAGTTCCACAATGAAATTGACCACATCAACTTCAATCGACGGTTCTGTCTGACCGATGTTGCTGTCGTCCCCAGATTCCAAACAGGATCGGACCACCATCTCCTTCGTGCAAAATTCTACTTCCCGCAATGGGGAGAAAAGGCTGCAAAGTTTAAAAAAGAGAACTCCCCAGAATGACCACCAACTGGGAACTCTTTGGCACCATTGCAGCAACATGGGAAGATACTATCATTGATGACATCAATAAAGAATACAACCGACTGGTTCAGCACCTCCATGATTGTGTGAAGAATGCCGAGAGAGAGAAAGACACAAAAGGACACCTGTCTTCAGAAAATCTTGAGCTCATTTGCCAACATGGCAAGGCGCGAGCCTCAGGAGACAAAATGCTAACGTCCAAGCTTGCTAAACGGTGCAGAGAAGCTGATAAAAGAAGACCTCAAAGATAGAAGAACAGAAATACTGAAAGATGCAGCAGAAGCCTGGAAAAGCATTCGCACAGCCAGCCTGTCTTTCGCCAAATATAAGAGGAAGATGACTGCCCTCCGACGCCCTGATGGATCTATCACATCTTCAAGAAAGGCAATGGAGAAGATTATCCAGGACTTCTACTCAAATCTCTTTGATAGCCACATCCACCTGCCCACATACCAAATTCCACAGGATGGATATGTCATTCCCAACGTTCTCCCTTCTGAAATCCGACATGCCATCTCATTGGTAAAGAAGGGAACAGCACCAGGCCCAGACAAAGTCAGACCCGAACACCTGAAGAATCTGCCATCGGTACTCATCAATACAATACCTGTCCGAATGCAAGGTACACTCCCAATGGAAAACCAGCAGGACAGTTCTACTGTTCAAGAAGGGAGACATTCACGACATCAGCAACTATCGCCCCATCTGCCTGTTGTCCGCCATCTGCAAGCTGTTTACACGAGTCATCCTGAACAGGATTAACAGACCACTAGATGAAGGACAACCATGCAAGCAAGCAGGCTTCTGGAGAGGATTCAGCACAATCGACCATATTCACACAGTAACCAAGCTCATTGAGGTTTGTAGGGAGTACAAGATGCTACTCTGTCTCACGTTCATTGATTTGCAGAAAGCCTTTGATTCTGTGGAGACTGAAGCAGTCATCGAAGCCCTAGCCAAACAGGGTGTTCACACCCAATACATCAAGATCCTTCGTGAGCTGTATTATGGATTCACCACCAGGATCTCACCATTCTACAAAGAAGTGATCATTGATGTCAAAAGAGGGGTTCGACAGGTTGATACCATTTCACCAAAACTCTTCAGCGCCACCCTTGAGAACATCATGCAACAATTAGAATGGGAAGGAATGGGAGTGAAGATAGATGGTCGGCAACTACACCACCTCCGCTTCTCTGATGACATCGCTCTAATAACACCAAACATTAGGTAAGCGGCACAAATGCTGGCTGACTTCGACCAAAAATGTGGAAAGATAGGTCTACAGCTGAATCTAAAGAAAACCATGTGTATGAAAAATGAACAAGTTCCAGAGGCCCCATTCACTCTCAATGGAACAAACATCTCTGAATGCAGCAGTTATGTGTACCTAGGTCAAGAAATCAACATGATGAACGACCTAAAACCTGAACTGCACAGGAGGAAGAGAGCAGCATGGAATGCCTTCAAAGGCATCGAAGAAATAGCTAAAAGGGAAAGAACCTCCAGCTCCGGGCACATCTCTTTTACTCCACCGTTCTCCCTGCATTAACATATGCCTCAGAGACCTGGGCCCTACGAAAGCAGAATGAGAATGCTATTCGAGTCTCCCAGAGAGGAATTGAAAGAGCTATGCTTGGCATATCACGCCTCACTCAAGTGAGAGAAGGAATCCGGAGTTCTGACCTCCATCGCTATTCCAGAATCAGGGATGCTGTCTCATTTGCCAAGGCATCGAAAATCAGATGGGCTGGACATGTAATGTGATTTGGAGACAACCGCTGGACTAGAGCCGTTACCGACTGGATCCCACGGGATGTCAAAAGATCACGTGGCCGCCCACCTACAAGATGGTCAGACTTCCTTGTCAAGACCCTGAAGGAACGGTTTGAGGCTCTTCATATTCCTGAATCAACCAGATGCCATTGGGCTACATTGGCACGTGATAGGGTCCATGGAAATGTTTCTGGCGCCCACTCGAGCAAATCGATGAATAACAGGATTCAAGTGATCAAGTGAAGTGATCTGTGCCCCAAATCAACCAAAAAAGCAAGAAGTTTGTAACGGAGTTAGGGATTGACCCCAAGGATTTTTAAGGGAAACTGAAACTAGAAATATCTGATCCATGAGGGCTAGTTCAAGTCACTTAATCAGAGCTAGTTACTCTGAAAACTGGGTTGGTTATCTAATGTCATTGTTGCTCATGTCATGCACATTACGGAAGTGGAGAGGAACAGAGTGTGAAATGTCTGTGTCTTTGCAAAACTTGTAATAAACTAAAGGAACATAGGCACATGCAGCACAAAAATAATAATTTGAACTTGAAGAGAGCAAATGAGTATGCCAGAGTATCCATCCATCCATTCCTACTCTGAAAGCGGAAACATTTAGAAGAATACTTTCAGTTCAATAAACAGTCACCTACTAATAACAGATGGCCATGTCTTATGAACCTGAACTTCTAAAGAACTTCTGAAAATCCAGAAGCTGTTAAATCATATAAAAGAAAGAATTGGTATCCTCAGGTATGTGCAGAATCTGAGTCAATTTTATTATTACTTTAAAAAATTATTTTATTGAATCAGTGTGCCATACAGTTAGAAGGCTATTCATGATTGGGTTTCAGTCATACACTGTTCCAACACCCATCCCTTCACCAGTGCACGTTTCCCACCACCAATGTGCCCCTTTACCATTCCGCCAGTGCCCCCACTTTCTACCCCCAGCCTGTCTCTATGACAACCACTTTCCTTCTTTCTTCTCTCTCTGTCCCATTGGGCATTAAAGTTTGCAATACAGATACTGAGAGGTTACTGAGAGTGAAGGTTTGTTCCTTTACCTATTCTGCACGCAGTTCTTATCCAGCGGCCATCTACCACTCTTTGTCACAGTGCTTCCTTCCCTATCCCAACTACTTTTCCCCAAGAGGCTTAAGCAGGTTTCTAATTAGAAATAAAATATTCTGACCCTTGTTTCTACTGTCCTTGCATATTGATTTCATATTACAATTTTTCACATACGTTTCATATTGCATTTTTTCACACCCCCAAAAATGAGTGTGATCATTCTGTGTCCATCCCTCTCCTTCTGACTCAAAGACAGTTTTAAGTGATAAAAAGCCCAAGTGACAGCAAGTGTGTTCCACACCAGAAATGGCAGCTCCAGGGGCCCAACGAGAACTGACAGGGGAATTAGAGTACCTAGAGATAGACTGAGAACTGGGTTACACTCAAGTCCAGAAGTATATTTAACTGAACAGTATCTCACTAAACAATACATTTGGCCATCTCTCATGCTTTGAGAGCAGAGGAGTATACAAATCCCAAAAACCTCTCTCATTTTCCCAAAGAAAAAACTGTAAGCAGAGGGGGCCAGGAGCGATAGCCCAGCAGGTGGGGCGTTTGCTTGGCATGCGGCCAGCCCATGCCGCCAGAGTTTGATTCCCGGCATCCCATATGGTCCCCCGAGCACCGCCAGAGTAATTCCTCAGTGCAGAGCCAGGAGAAACCCCTGAGCATTGCTGGGTGTGACCCAAAAAGCAAAAAAAAAAAAAAAAAAACTGTAAGCAGAGGCAGCAAGTAACCCAGAAGGAAATATTAACTGCAAATATGTTTTTTAGTGGGACCAGAGGTATATTACAGTGGGTAGGGCACTTAACTTGCATGTGACAGCATTAGAGGAACCAGAGGGATAGTACAGTTGGTAACCTGACAGCCACAGGTTTGATCCTCAGCATGTCATATGGTCTACCGAGCAATTCCTGAATGTAAAGCCAGGAATAAGCCCTGAGCATCACCGATATGGCCCCAAACAAAAAGATGTCCTTAGAAGAAGGGAAACATTAACATTTGTACAATATCAACAATTAAAAAAAAAGTAATAAACTCTGCCAGGGAAAAAAAGAACGATAGTTAACAGAACAAGAAGAAATTTAAAATCTTATATGAGAGGAGCTACTGAATCCTTGAAATGGTATAATTGGCCATAAAATAAGATTTGAAACAGAGTTCATTACAGGTCTGACTATCAATATAACTGACAATATTTTTTTGAACTTAGCAGATGGTCTGATTAGCAGCTTGGACACAACTATAGTGTTATCAATGTGTTAAAAGAGTTGAAGTCTTCCCCCTCCATTTTGTCGAGCCTGGTGGCCCCGCCCAGCTGCTGCCCTGGGGTGACCAGCCATAGCATGCAGAGCCTCAAACGCGGCTGGGGAAGCTGGAACTTGGCTCTCCCAGGCTCAGCTGACCGTGGGGCCCCCAGGAGGACAGATGGGTTTGGGGAGTGGGCCTATCACCTCTGGGGGGTCCTGGAAGCAGCTGGATGAGACTCGCCCACCACACTAGCCACCACCTTCGCTGTCCGGACACTGCAGCATATCAGCCCGCCCGGGAGGGATGCTACCTCAAGACCAGATTAACAGAGCAAAAATGAGTTTGAGCCCATGTAGGCAGCTTCCAGAAGCGGGAATCACCGGAATTCTTCAGATGGAGCCGGGGTCGGCCCTTCCCCCCTCCATTTTGTCGAGCCTGGTGGCCCCGCCCAGGAGCTGCCCTGGGGCGACCAGCCATAGCATGCAGAGCCTCAAACGTGGCTGGGGAAGCTGGAACTCGGCAATCCCCAGGCTCAGCTGGACCATGGGGTCCCCAGGAAGACAGATGGGTTTTGGGAGTGGGCCTATCACCTCTGGGGTCCCGGAAACAGCCAGATGAGACTCGCCCACCACATTAGCTGCCACCTTCACTGTCCGGATGCTGACTATGAGCCCCTAAGTCTCGTGGCCACTTGCTGCCGCGCGGTCCATCAAACTAGTGAAAACAGTTGTGTCCTTTAATGTACTGCATTCTACAATGTGTAGGAAAGGTAGGTGGGAGGGAGAGATAGGAGAGAAAGACATACAGAACCCGCCAAGTAGTTGAGGTGTGGGAGGGGGAGGGGAGGTGGGGACATTGGTGATGGGAGATGGGTTTAGGTGGAGGGATGGGTGTTGGAACACTGTAGAACCAAAACTCTACATGAGCATCTTGCAATTGTATGTCTAAAAGTGGTGTAATAAAATTTGAAAAAAAAAGAGTTGATGTCAGTTAGAACAGGATTCCTTAATGGATAAAGAATTTCCAGATTTCATATTTATTTTTCACATCCCTCAGAGAAATATATATCCCAGAATTTCCAGAGGAAGTATCAAGGGATCAGTTGATGGAATCACCTGTATGCCAATTTCCCTTGGCTAACAGAACAGCACAATTGTCGGGGAAGTTGTTGGGGCCCCCGACAGTGCCGGAAGCAAGTTCCCCTTTTACCTCCGAAGTCGGCGGGAATGGATGAAGACTCAGGAATCTGATGCAGTTTTAAAAGGCTTTACTTATCACAGGTTCAGGATACAAATCAGCAATAAGAAAAACACGGTGCTTAGGATTCCCGGCTAGAACCCCAGCCACGTGTTGGCCAAAATGGTGGCCACCACGTGTAAAGGCCCTGTAAAGAGGAGACAAAGACAAGACTCCCAAGAAGAGAGCAAGCCCAAAAAGAGAGCCTAAAGAGAGAGAGAGCCCAAAAAAGAGAGAGAGAGAGAGAGAGAGAGAGAGAGAGAGAGAGAGGAAGCGGTCTGGTTTTATACCCCTGTAACTCAGACCTCCCACTATTATGGGAAGCAGGAAGGGTCAAATGCCCTTAGGTAATTTCTCCCAGCACCCTCACCTAGGCCCTATTATATGCTAATGTTTTGAGCCAAGATCTGCCTGGAAATGCCTTATCGGGTAGAGAAGGGGTTTCTGAGATGACATGTCTCTGTAGCAAAGACTAATACTAGTGCCAGTTAAATATTTCTCCAAGCCTTCACAAGAGTCTTGTCTACTTCACGGTAGTTTTGTATTTTAGTTGCCTTTGAGTAATCAGGGAGCCATGCTTGCTTGCTTTGAGGCAAGCAGCATTTATCTCTGGTCTAATTACTTAGAGATCCAACGTGGCCAGGCAAATATGCTGGTAAGATCTAGCTAGTCCCACGATGATTGTGGTAGCATGGGAGAATATTTATAACAGCCAGTACAGAATACATGGTCAGATAAACTGCTACATTTAGACTACCCCCTATCTACGAAGTGACCTGCAGGAGGCAAGCCAGGGCAGATGCAGAGGCTCTTAGAGGAGTCCTGCAACAACTCCCCTTCTTAACCCAATATAATCCTTCACAGACATGGACTAATCTCTTCCTACTTAATAGACAGATGAGGTAGTTAAATCTCCTCCTATCACGTAGTGATTTGTAATAAAATGTAGGTCAGGCCAACTTGTGTTACACAGAGTGGGAAAAAGTAAATTTACCTTGAATGGAAACAGAACTTTGCTGTCTGATGTGATTAGCTACTCCTTTCGAGAGATAATTAACATTCCTAATAAGTTGCATAGGCTATTTTCTGATAAACTTTAGTGAACTTGTGAAAAAATGTTTACTGTGCTGCCATCTTCTGCTTATCCCTCCCAGACACTCTCCACAGTTTTCTCTGGCTTAATGAGCATCTGAAGTTAGCTCAGATGGACTCATTTACACCTTCCTACTTGGATTGGGTCTGTCCAAAGGAAAGCACCAGCAAGAGATTAGAGGAAAAGGGCAGGAAGAGTGTTCACGAGTATCCATGCCCCTGGTTTTTCCCCTGGCAGAGAGGCCATTAGTTGCCTTTTCATGTTCAGTGAAACACACTTAGAAAAGTACAAAGCTCTAGGCAAAGGCTGTTACCCTTCCCTCAAAAAAAGTGATTAAAAACAGTAATCTCCATTTTGCCTTTTGCTTAAAAGCTGAACCCTTACTTTAGCTGCAAATAAGATGGAATTTGTTTCAAGGATGGGTCCACAAAAGAATTTTATTGTTCATTCTGGTACCACTGGTCTTAATTTCCCTGTCCCCTTCTGAAAAAATCTTTCCTATTTTCTTTCTCTATCAAAAACAGACAAAAACACTCACTTATCACTGTGCAGGGAAGTTGAAAACTTTGTGGACATGAGTCCACTGTCTTCCAACTTCCCGACTTATTGCCAGTCAGGCTCTTACTCAATTTGTCGCTGAGTCTCCAGTCAATGTGAACCTTCACTGTTTTGTTTTTGCTTTTGATTCTTTAGATTTTGGGACCGCATCTGGAGATGCTGAGGGTTTATTCCTGGCTTTGTGCTTAACGATCTCTCCTGGCAGAGTTTGGGAGACCATCTTGGATGTCTGAGATCACATTCAACCCACGTTAGCTCCAGGCAAGGCAAGTGCCTTACCTTGGCAGATCTCTGGTTCCTGGCTGGACCTTTGCTGTTGCACTCAGATTAATAGCAGTTGTCACTCTTAATTTCCTTGAGGACTGTTCTATACCTTGCTAAACACTGTACAAACTGTAACCGTCTATTCAATTTTTTTTTCACATTACTCACAGTTTGAGTGATTCATTTGCTTTCTACCATAACCTTAGCTCACACATTCACAAGCTGATTGGCAACTTTGGGAGTTGTTTAGCAATCCGTGAGCAGTTTTCTAGAGTATCTAATCTTTATCTGAACATTCTTTCTTTTTAAAAATGTAATTGATTATCTAAAAAAAATTTTAATAAGACATGTACCAAGTAAGAAATATGTTTGTGAGCTATTTCCTAAGCCTTTTATATAGCAAATGAGTTTGGGAAAAAATTGATATATGCTTGTAATTAATTTTCCTGAGAAGTTATTTCAGCAGCATAAACTCAAAAAAGAATCATACATCCTACTCAGCTAACTTGGCAAAGTCCTTGGTTCCCATCATTTTATGTATGGGAATAATATTTTTCATATAAAATTCACCCAAAGCAAGGGCAGTCAGACTCTAGCAGCAGACTCAGCCGCCAAGTCAAATCAAGGTCACACAGGATCCATTTAGCACCTGTGCATAGGACAAGTTTTTAATCAAATCCTAGTGAGAAGATTCACATATTCTCCTCCAAGAAAGGTAGCGCTGCTCAAACAGTGATTTCAGAGAGTCCACACATTTAAAGACCACTCATTTCTTCGGTGGCAACATTTTATTTAACATCTATCTATTATCAAATCCTAATGTAAATCAGAGATAGGAATGTCAAAGTCCTTTTACTGGCATCTGTTGCTGGAGTGTAAACATTGTTTTCAGCTCTCAAATGCTAACAAACTATCCCTTTGGGGAATAATTCCTGATTACAGCAGTTGACTGTCTTTAAAGTATAGATAACAACCAAGACATAAAGATTTTATTGTGTCTATGCAGGGGTATTTTAAAGCAAACTGCAAATAATGAGACAAATAAGTATCTTTGGATCATCCCAGGCATCTGACTGGGGTCAGTTATTTATCTATTTACAGAGTGTGTTATCATGTTATCATTGTCTTGCTATACAATCTCTATAATACAATACTTCATATGAAACAATAAAAACCTTAAAAAACAAAATTCCATGGCATTTTAACAACCATGTTACATTTGTAAATCCCCGATTATCCATTGTCTAAATAAATGCTCATGTAACTTCTGAGAACAGCATTGATATTTGATGGCATAACCCTATCACCATCTCTGGACCATGTTAATTACTCTATTTGTCCTATTCCCTCTTGCTCCTGGCTAACAGTTCATATCATCTACAAATGTTAGCCCACCACCTTGGAAGCAGAACTATGAAACACCCAAGATGACTGCTCATCACTGGAACTATCCACCTTCAGAACTTTTTATTCCAGAGAAACCACTCATACACCTCAACTAGAGGAAGAGACGGGGCTCAACTAATGTCCTTTCTGCCCATCTTAACTGGTTCATGATTAATCAGTTAATGCTAGCATAACTTCCAGGCTGATGCAAGAAGACCAAAAAGAACAATTTAAGGTGATTTGCAGGAAGGCTGTACTCATCTGCTAAAGATTATTGGCAATTATCCAGTTTTTAAAGCAGGGAAGAATCTATTTTTATGAGGCTTGTTGGTGGCTAATTGCCTGAAAATGACAGAACACAAATTCTGAGGCACCAAACCAGCTCCCAGTAGCTTTCCTTTCCTATCGTGGGCCCAACCCATTACAATTGTTTCTCAAGGTGAGGACTGTCCACAGTGCTTTATTGTGGAGAAATTTCATTCTATTATTTGACATATAAGAGCAATTAGATGCCATTAAAATGAAAAACACCCTCTTCACTAAAATGATTTGTATTATAATAAGTTTCGTGTGTAATGTAGTCGTGGTGAAAGATATTTCAAAGAATAAGCTATTATATTGAAATCTCTGCCTTATAAGCAATATAAAAATAAAGTTTTATGGCAATCTTCACTCAAGTAAGGAATCCATTAACTGATTAGAATCAAATCAGCTAGAAAGAATTAAGAAAGGAAGAAGATACACAGGAGATTTGACCAAGTAGATAGAAACAAAAAAAAACTGCATACCAACAAGGCCATAGAGATGGTATAAGAGTTAAGGTGTACACCTTGTATGTAGCTGACCCTGGTTTGATACCCAGCATCACATGAGTCCCCAAGCACCAGGTCACTTTATCCTTAGCTCTCCATTAAAAGCCATCCTGATTGGAAGAGAATTTCTGGGAGGAATATCTGGCCTCCTGATCTCCAACTAGGAGCCCTACCCCACCCTAAAATGAAATTAATAGGAAAATGACTGGAAGAAGTTAGAGAAGAAAGAATGTCCAGTGGAAATTCAGATGTTAACAGAATTTGACATGAACCTGATAGAAATCTGTGAAAAGATACTCAAAGAGCTCTGAAGGTTGATTCTATAGGACTATAGCAGTTTACAGCATTTTTGCTATTTGTTTGGTTGTTTTTTTTTAATGGCTGCAATTATCTGATATGCTTCTCATTAAAAGCTGGGTCTTTTCAGTGATGTCACTTCTCACAATTTATCCTGCTCACTATCCCTATCCCCTGACCCAAAGACAAAAAACATTTGTTTGAAAGAATATGTGTACATCTATGTTCATTGTAACACTTAATACAGTAGCCAAGGTATGAAAACAACCCAAATGGCCAAGTACAGATGAATGGATCAAGAAATTGTTACCTATACACATAGTGGAATATAATGAACTCTGTTGTACTTATTTACAATGCATCTGTAAGCAAGGGTGAAGTCATGCAATTTGCTATGACATGGATTCATGCTAAGTTAGGTCAGTCAGAAGGAAAGGGCTAGATAGAATGATCTCTCTCATAATCCATTGTCTAAATAAATGTCTAAATATAACTTCTGAGACAGCATTAATATTTGATGGAATGACCCTCTTGCCATCTCTGTGCCATGTTAATTGCTCTATTAAAGGTTCAGAGGAAGGTAATAACAAAGGGTCAAAGGAAACACAATGGGATAATTGATACACAAAACAGAGTTGGGGATTAGGGGCTAAAAGGGAGAGACCTTGGGAACCTTGGAGGGTAGTTGAGTATAATGGTGATGGATGTGGTGTTGGAATTCTATACATGTGAGAACATCATTAACAGAATTGTAAATCATAGTACTTTCAAGCAATGAAATTAAAAAAAAAAATCTAAGTTGGGTCTTTGCCCCATGTAGTCACCAGGGGGAAAAATCAGCCTATGGCCGGTGGATTATTCTAAGCAAGAAATTATAATAGAACTTTTGAGGTTTGTTTGGAAATGCCATGTTGTTTCCATTTATCTCTGTGGTAGCATTTGCCCTGAGGCTAGCTTCCAGGTAGGAAGCCCAACTACTCTAAGCTGGCACTACTGGACAGGTCCTTGTGTAGGCATTCTTGTCAGTCCAAAGTTTGTATCAGTTACCATCCATGGCACTGTGAATGAACAGCCTGGTCAAATCTTCACATGACTGCAGTCTGGGAACATTCAATAATAATTAAGTGGGCAACCAGAGAGAAAATTACCTAGCACAGTCCTTCAAATCTCTAGCCCTGGAATAGTTGATCTCAATAATAGGAATAAGAATCATTTTGCTGATTGAGAATTCGAAAAATTAGAATATTTTGTAAACAACATTAGTTAAGCCTTAAAAGAGTAAGTAAATTTGTTGACTGGGCCTCCGACATGGGCCTAACAATCAAGGAGTTTTCTTTTGCTTCCTCCTTCTGAAAAAGTGTCACTCTTTCCAGATATTACATAATGCTGAAGTAAATTACCACTTAACTTTCAGATCTGTTTTCTCACATTTTTTTTACCAGAAGCCCTACCAAGCACTAAAATGATTTTTTCAAAAGTGCAGATCCAAAGTATAAGGAGAATTTTTGTATTTAAAAAGCACTGTGTCGTTTTTAAGCACACGTTGAATGGCACCTTCCTTAGTTACTCCTGAACCAAACCTTTTCACTAATAACTTTTATTCTTAACAGAGGTTTCACTGACTCTGAATCAAGCTCTGTTGTGACTCATGTGGTGCGTGGGTAGCAGTTAAAGACTTTCTAGAAGGGTGAGTTACTACAGGGAAAACATCCCAAATGATCTTGAAGAATAAGTTGTAAGGGTTATAAAACAATCATGGCACAACCTGCAGGCAGGTCCTAGAATTAACAGTGCTGAGGAGTAGTAGCAGGTACAGATTAGAAATGGAACAAAGTCATAACTAACTGTTAGAGAATGAATCAGAACAAAGATCAGACCAAAAACCATCTGACAATCGACCTAACAGGAAATCAGGCACCATAGAATAAGGAGGGGCTGGAAGGAAAAATGGAAGTAGAGTGATTTTTGTTCAGTCTTAAGACAAGATTTCTCATTCTCATTCTATCTTTCCCTCTACCTCTCTCTCTGTTCTTTCGCTTTTTCTAATTTTATTTAAATACTGTGATTGTATTACAAAGAACAAAGTTTTTCACAGTACAGTTGCACACACATTCTCTCTATTCTACCTCTCCCTCAACTTTTCTCTTCTTTCTTCTCTTCTCACTCTCTCCTCTCCTCTTACACTCTTTCCTTCCTCTGTCTTTCTCATCTTCCCTCTCTCTGCTCCTTCTTTCCTGCCTCTTACTCTTCTCTTTCTTCTTCCCTCTCCCCTCTTTAGCTCTGACTCTTACTCTCATTCTCTCTCCTCCATATCCCTGTCAATTACACACACACACATTTATGCATGCACGCACACACATACCAGAGATCATCAGAGAATCATAAAATCAAATGTCTATACTTGATGCAGTTTCTCCATGGCAGATCTCTCCTACACTGAATTTGCCTCCTAGGTAGCATTGAAAGGACCCAACAAATATTTAGCAGGTCAAATCTCTAGTCTCCTCAAAGACCACTTTGGCCAACTACAACAGAAAAAAATGATTTGCGTTATCTTTCTGCTTCTCCTTCCTGCACTTTATACCTCTGGCCCCTCATAGTGAATCACCCTTGCTACCCTCACCCTTAACTATATCCTGACCAGACTTGCTTAAGGATTCGTTTGAGAGACAGTTTCCATAATGGGATGTTTTCTACTCTTTTCCTCCAATTCATCAGAAGCTGTTCTTCCAGTTTCCATTTTCTAAGTGCTAAAATACCCCTGTTGAAGCTCCACTGCTTTTGGGGGCAAACACTCGGGCAAACACTCTGCACTCCATTGCTTTTTAAAAGTTCTCTCCTACTCCCGCTTCCCTTCACTACTGGGGTTCTTGTTATTGGGGGGATTACACACGTGCCTGAATGCTGTGTTTACACATTGTTGACTTTTGTGCTATCCAGTGTTCTCATCTCACCAATTTTCACACTCTTTAGTGCTTACACAAGTGACTGCATATTCTTAGCTGAGGTACAAGTGATGGTTGTGATTTTTACCTCAAGTCTTTGTGGTGCTAACACAAGTACCAGTGGATCTCTAGCTTAAGTGCTAAAGAATATTCATAATTCAAATAGTCAATCTCTTTATGTTTCTCTCTTTTGTTCTCCTAATAAAGTTATCATGTTTTGTATTCTAGTGTTCACAATGTACTTGTCCACAACTGTATCTTGATCCGATTCTGGGCTTCAACTGAGATATCTTCCCATCACTAGACCCATACCTTAATTTGCTTATCTTTCAAAACTCAAGTCGAACCAGCTCCATAAAGTATCCTCCTCTACCCATAAATCTGTGTGGGCATGCTGCATCTGAATGTCAGACACTTAATTGGCCCTTACTATGTATAGTGCTGCCATGTTTTTCATTTAATTATGTTTCTCTTCCGTAGTGTGGGACAATGGCAATGTCCTACATCTTTGGTGATCCTGACGTTCCAAGTCTCACTCTCAACTTGTGCGAGAGGTTGGTAAAACTTCACTTAAGAGACAATCTACATCAAACACTCTATTTTGGGACTTATCCCAGGTAGACTATTCATATGTTAATGATTTTGCTCTCAACGATTCAATAGTCCGTAGGACTAAGTCTATTATATTTTTTTATTCATTAGTAGCCAAAAAGGGCATATCAAGTGACTATGTAGCTCATAGTTGGTTCTTGAGACTCTGTGGTATTCCATAGCTTGAATGACCTTGGAATTGGACAAGAGCCTCTGTATTCCCCTGTTCCCTTGGTTATTTTCTCCCCTTTCCTCTCTTGATTGGTGTCCTATCTTTACTACCCCTCCACTTACAAGCCTTCTAAAACTTCTGGCAGCATATTAGATCTAGATCTAATGTGCTGTTGAGGGGTTATCTTGGAAGGGAGGGAAGAGTTTTCATCCTCTGGAGTAGACTTTGTTAAGTGGTAAGTAGGAAATAGAAAAGAACAAGGCAGAGAAATTTTTCTCCTCTTCATTACATGCTAGCTGTTTTCTCCTTCTAACCCTGGTCCTAAAGAGATTCCTAAATGTTAAAGGGACACTCCTTTTGTGTCTCTTGTCTCTTTATGGCCCATTGTGAAGCAGTAAATAGTGTGGCAATGTAATGCATTAGGGCACTTCCCATCTTCCTGGCTTCATTTCTCTTGTTCTTTTACTCCTTTGGACTTGTTACTACCCTTTAAAGGGGCTAGTAGCATAACTCTTGCTTAGGGCCCTATTTTTTAAACTACCCAATCTGAGGATTTTTCCTTTATAAATTCCCCACATTTTAGTGATACTTAAGCGTTTCACTTCACAGAATTGAAAACAAATTGCATGCAGTTTCCCAGTAGCATCTTTAAGTACAATATATGACCTCCCATTTGCCCATTTTATGAAAAAAAAAAACTGTCTTTCTGGAATCCTCCTTCTTACAGTCTAATTCTTAGTAATGTATAGAAAATCAGACCTTTCTGAGTCACTAATGGAGTACAGATAATTTATTTAGAGGAGAAAGTGGCAGATTGGTCCACATCCTGCCATATTCAAGAACCATTCCAAGATCTGTGCTCAGGAGTAACCCATCAGTGGTGGTGCTCAGGAAAATCTTATGCAGTGTTAGAAATGGAACGGGGCTGGCAACAAGCAATTCAGCGCCTTACCAGTCTACTCTCTCCTGGCCTATTTCTTGAGACTTTATACATGTAGGATGACTATTGCCAGTTAATCCCTCCTCTGCTGCTTCCGAGTGGTATCATTTTAGGGAGCAGCTAACTGCCTAATTAAAGACTATTTTTCCAAAGATCTTTTGCATGTGGCTATTCCTATGATCATATTCATGTTTTGCTTATAAAAGAGTTGGTACAGACATTTCTGCTCCTTTTCTCTTTTCTTCTGGCTGAAAGGCAAAGAGATCAGAGTAGGTTCTTTATCCTGATGTGTGGAAACCACAAATACAGAAACACATAACCAGGGAAAACTTATCTCTGCAATTCCATATATGAAGGGAATAAATTGTCATCTTGTTCAGCCCCTGTATTTGGGAGTCTCTTTCATGACGGCAGTCTAACCTGTTTCTTATTTAATATAATACACAGCATATCCTGGTTTCTCTGGAGTCCTGCTTCCAAACTGGGAGATGACTTTGTTGGGCTATGTCATTGCCTGTGCCATGAGTACCCATATCCATTATAACCATCCTCTGAAATCCCAGTATTTGGAAGACGTGTTCTTCTATGTGGGCCACTATTTCTTTTTTTTTACTATTTCTTATTTCTAGTTACCAACCCACTCAGTCCATAGCTAAGTAAGTCAAACTGAACTGATCTAGAAGGGAAATCACTCTCCCTTTCCTTGCTCTGATTTTGTAACAGAGTTACTATGATCCTTTTCCACTCTTATGTAGTGTTAGCTCAAAGCAAAACAAACTTTAATTCCCTTGCTCTTCCTCTAAGGGGGCCATCTACCACCATTCTGGAAAAAATCTCCTGATGAGTTCCATTAATAATCTTCCAAGGGGGAGCTAGGTCCTTCTAAAGATTAATATTTCTCTAAGACAGAAGAGATATTCTTCCATAAAGTAGATACCATCATCTTAGTCCTTGTTGGTATTCTCTTCATACTGGTTTGGAACCATCATAACTTCCTTGGCCTGAGCAGTTTGCTAAGAAAAAGTTCCCAGGTTCAGGGATTGTGGAGCATCTACCTAATATTAGATTTTGTTGCAAGGCTCCCCAACCTACAGAAGCAAGCAGATATTCCTGCTGTCATTGCTGCCTCTGGAGTTAGACTTGGGAGGGGATACAGAGCTACTATTACAGATGAAATAGCATTCAGAACAACATTCACTCCATGTAAGGTCCCGCTTCAGTCCTGGCTCAAGAGTAGTACCACAAAGTATCATCAACTTTTGCTAACTAATACATTTTTGCACTTAACTGTGCTGATTTACAAAACCCTGGCATACCTTCTTATAAGCACACTTGGATCAAGATAGGAAGCATAAAATGCAAATGCACTGAAAAAGGGACCACAGACTCAATTTAGCTACCCAGTTAACAAAGGTTAAATAAGCAGCTAACCTTTGCCAAGTACTACTTGTTTCTGGTGAAAAGAAAGATATATATATATATATATATATATATATATATATATATATATATAGGATAAAGAAGGATATATAGAGAGAGATACATCCTTCTGCCATGCAATATATATCCTCTGCCATGAAATAGATAGATAGATAGATAGATAGATAGATAGATAGATAGATAGATAGATAGATAGATAGATAGATAGGTAGGTAGGTAGGTAGGTAGGTAGGTAGGTAGGTAGGTAGGTAGGTAGGTAGGTAGATAGATAGATAGATAGATAGATAGATAGATAGATAGATAGATAGATAGATAGATAGATAGATAGATAGATAGATAGATAGATAGATAGATAGATAGATAGATAGATAGATAGATAGATAGATAGATAGATAGATAGATAGATAGATATAGAGATATATCACACGGCAGAGCTTGGCAAGCTACCCATGTCGTATTCAATATGCCAAGTACAGTAAAGATGATGGTCTTCATTCCCATAACCTGACCGAATGGTTTGAGGAACATTGGTTTCATTTTCTTGTAGTGAGCTGATGCTCTAGGGCTACACTAGCATGCAACAGGGATGAATGGAGATGTTACTGGTGCCCACTCGAGTAAATCGATGAACAACGGGAAGACAAGTGATACATTTTATATATGTATATATATAAAGTGATGAAATTGTGCAAGGTTATATTCTTTTCCTTTACAATGTACCCCTAAAGTCAGGATATTCTGCTGAAATTTTGTCAGTCAACTTCTACCAATGTTGCCATCTGTGAAATCAAGAAGCAATACAATTATATTGACCATAGAAAAGAAATAACACTTTCCATGAAAGCTAGCACCTACTCATTTAACCATGGAGTTTTATTGCAAACTTGATAGAATGGAAAAGAACAATATAAATAACCAGATTGAAAAATGAATGAAAGTCAATGTAGAAGAGGAACTAAATAGCAAAACCCTGGCTGGTAGCATCAGAGCATCCCCTCTGTTCACTATATTTTAAAAAACAACATTACAGCAAGGTTCAATGTGCACCATTAGACATTTGGGTTCCAGTTCTGGAAAACAATATTCTCTCCAGTTTGTAAAGGCTGCTAAGTAACTCCTCTGGAATGGGCTTGTTAAGTCATGTGGGGGGAAACTGCTTCCTAGACTGTTGTGTGGGAAAATAAACAGCATATTCCAGACCCAATGGGCAAATTCAGTAAATTTCATTTTCTAGCACTGGAACTCTGGGAGGAGGAAGGAGGAGGAAGAGGCAACTAGAAGTAACACGAGTAGGTGGCAAAGAGTCTTGGGCACTTTGTGAAGGTGCAATAACCTTGTTAATCAAAATTATGAAAATAAAGACTATTGTAACCATGCTACCGAAATTTTAAAATATTTTGTTTAAACAAGCAAATAGAAATTTCTTTTAGATGGTACTACACTGGGAGAGATAAAGGGCAGCACTCTGGTCCAGCAGGACCTCGAATGCAGACGCAATCCCAAGAGACAGGGAACATGGGACAGGGGACACAGTAAGCATGAGCTGGAGCTGTAGGGCAAGTGTGGTGGGCATCTATCATGATGCAACAATTTCACAAACTCCAGATCACAGAGTTTGACCTGGGCTATCTGGTTATGTGGGCTCTAAGTATCTGGCTCTGGGGACAGTGGGACCTGTACCGCACCCTTAAATCTGGGATCAGGTCAGGAAAGCACGGTGCCCTGAAATCTGGGATTTCAGGTCAGGAAAGTGGTTGGCAAGTGAGCACCTAATCAGCACCTCCAAAGGGGGAATGGTAAGCCTGTAGTCAATCTTGAATTAAGACTGGAAAGAATTTTTGAAAAGTAAAATAAATATAATATTATAGGTACTTTGCAACCATTGACTCAGTTATACTGATTTACAAAACTCTGACATATCTTTTTGTGAGCACACTCTGATTAAGGAAGCATTAAATACAAATGTCCCCTCTGTAAGAGGGGACATGTCAGTTTAGCCATGCAGGAGGGAAGGGCTAAGGCAAGAGGCTATAACAAAGACTAGGTATGTGGCTCAGGTTACAGAGCGCATGCCTGCAACATACGTGAACCACATGACACCCTTCCACCACCTACCATTTATCTCCCCACTGGTATAGTTCTCGTGGCCTCGAAATACAACAGGATATGACCCCTTACAGTAACCAACAACCATAACAACATTTTAATATGTCTTTGGCACACATATATGGGTTTCTTGGCGCTTTGCCCATGAGCAACCTGGATCTAAAGGACAATTTAGAGGTACATATGGTAGATGAAGTGGAAAGCAAGTCCACAAACAAACTATTGTTAAACTCTTTAGGAAGCAAAACAAATCAGGCAGGAAAAAAAACTTTATTATAACAAATTGACTGGAACAATATGGATATTCCTCCAAAGACTAGAAATTGAGCTCCCGCTTGACCCAGCAATACCACTCCTGGGAATATACCCTATGAGACCAAAAACACACAATGGACGGACACACCATCTATATTTCTATGTTCATAGTAGCACTATTCACAATATCCAGAATTGGAATTCCTGGAATTCACTCTGGAAACAACCAGAGTGCTGGAGAACAGATGATTGGATAAATAAACTGTGGTACACAATGGAATACTATGCAGCTGTTAGGAAAACCCAAGTTACAAAATTTGCCTATAAATGGATGGATATAGAGAGGATCATGCTGGAGTGAAATTAGCCAGAAGGAAAAGGACAGATATAGAATGACTGCATTTATTTGTGGTATATAAAAAAAATAGCACGATACCAATATCCAAGGCTAGACAAAATATGGATCAGGAGGTCTTGTCAGTGGGTAAAACCTACTGCAAATGTGTGGGAGTCAGAGGTTAGGTAATACAGAGAAAGGCACAGTATACTAATAATTATTGTAAATGGAGCCACCACAGCCAGCAACCCCTGAAGACAGACACTCCAGACCCACAGCTGCACCATTCGCCCCACGTGGAGCAGCCCATGGAGTTCCGGAGGGCAGTAAATGGCTCTGGCCAGCCCCTGGCCGAATCCAACATAGTTCCTAGGGTTCACTCATACATGCGGGGGGCACACTGGCTGGACTTGGAGAGGGGATTTGGGCTCCTCCTCCCAATAATCCACCTCCATGTTGGTGGGGCTTGGTTGCGAGCTCCCAGCCACGACAGCCAGCAACCCCCCGGAAGAGAGACACTCCAGACCCACAGTTGCACCAGCACACGCACGTGACAGTCTTAGACAATAATGGAAGTTAGGACCAGGTTCTTCCAGGATCTTTCACATTTATACACTGTAAGGATCATTCTAGTTGCAACAGACTGGGGAGGTTAATGACAAATGGGGAATTATAATGTCACACTAGAACTCACTATTGAATATACACATAGAGACATCATAAACCATTAATATCTGTAGGGCAAGCCAAAACGTGTAAGAGAAGAGGGAGAGAAATACAGAGACAGAGAGATAGAAAGAGAAAGAAAAGGTGCCTATTATAGGGGCAGGCTGGGGTTGGGTGGGAGGGAGTGTTTGGTCATTGGTAGTGGGAATGGGACAGTGGTGGAGGGATGGGTACTGAAACACTGTATGACAGAGACCCAATTATGAACATCCTTGTAATTGTATATCTCACAGTGGTATTATAAAACTTAAGGGGAAAATAATTATTGAAAATGATAATACAAGCACAGAACTGAGCATTGAAAGTAGGCAAAAGATCTATATGATAACCTCTAAATGTATGTATTGCAAGCCACAATGTGTAAGAGAAGGGAGAGAGAGAGAGAGAGAGCGAGAGGTGAAAATTGTCGTCATAGATGCAGGCTTGGGGAGGAGGAGTCAGGGGACACTGGTGGTGGGAAATGGGCATTAGTGGAGGGATGGGTGCTGGAACACTGTATGACTGAAATACAAATATGAACACTTTTGTAACTGTATATTTCATGGTGCCAAAATAATTTTTTTAAAAAATTGACTGGGGACTGTGGTAAAGCTCAATAACAAAGCATGTGCTTTGCATGCATGATACCTGGGTTTGATCTCTAGTGCCAGGAATCACTGTATCACTGTATCACTGTCTTCTCGTATATCGTTGATTTGCTCGAGTGGTCACCAGTAACATCTCAATACGTCCTGTCACATGCAAGATAGCCCAAGGGTATCATCCCGTTCTAGGAACATAAAGAGCTTCAAACCATTCCATCAGGTCAAGGGAATGAGGTCTATAATTATTACTGGTATTTGGCATGTCAAAGACAACATGGGTAGCTTGCCAGGCTCTGCCAGCACCAGGAAAAGTAAAATTAAATAAAGCAAAGCAAAATAAAAGTAAAATAAACAGACTTTCTATTTTTCACTGCCTCCATTCAACTGTTAAAATTGTATCTGTCACTAACTTGAACCTTGGGTTAACATTCTCCCCCTCTACAGAGATTATTTAGCCCCTCGGAATGATACTTAGCAATAAATAATCCCCAAGCAACCCCAAGCAATAAGCAATATTAAACATAATATTTAATGTTATATATATTACAAAGTAATATATTGGATATATTATAATTTATATATTAAGTATTTAATATCTTGAAATTATATCCAGAAAGCAGACCTCAAAGTTCTTAGCATGGTGCCCTATGGCAAAAAGTAGAAACAATCCATATTTCCACTGACAGGTAAATAAACAGAATGTTTATCCATACAATAGAATATTTAGTCACGAAAAGGTATAAATCTTGGACACTTGCTAAAACATAATGACGCTTTAGGACATCACATTAAGGGAGATAAACCCAACACTGAGGCACAGAGAGACACAAGTTCCATCTTTGTGAGGGGCCTAGAACAGCCAAATCCATGAACAGGGAGAGCAGAGTGCTTGAGACAGGAGGAAGGGAGAGAAAAACGGAGATTTAGTATCTGACATACACCCGGTTTTTGTGTGACACTGACAAAATTAAGCCAGTTTTTGTATTGTTGCTATCTGTGTTCTTGATTATGTACCTTGGAGAATAGGCACTATTCTGTTGCAAACAGGATTCTTTTGGACATACCCATAACATAAAGTCTGAAATTTATAATATTCTGTCTAATAAGAGTGCTTTAATTTGTCTGAAACTTTGGACTTGAATCAATTGGGCCAGATGTTTTATACAAACAATATGATTTTCAGTGACCCCTATCTTGCGTTGGAGCTGGAATCTGAATAATAGAGGTGGGTCATACAGCCCTGCATGTGGGACAGCAGGAGTTGAATAAGTCTTCCTCATTGGCATCTCCATGTTTGTGTCACACATCATGTCAGGAGATTTAGGCATCTCAAGCATGTCCGTGCCAGAGCTCGGGGGTGACACCAGGAAACTGGTACCTGATCTCCCTCTGGGCTTTGTAGCTGTTCCTTTTCTTAATGGGTATTTCAGTCTGTATTATCCATAAATGTATATAACAGCTTTTTTCTGAGTTGTTAGATTCTTTTAGCATCATCAAAGAGTCAGGGTCCTCTTGACACACAGGGATAAATACATGCAGGAAATTTTATTATAACTTTATTTGTAGTTGCTAAAACTCCACCCAGCAGACCAGCCTATCATAGTCCAGCTCGCAAGCTGCGCGGTTCATCAATAAATGCTGGATTTAGAGATGACTACAAGAGTATGCTACCCACACGGCAGAGCCTGGCAAGCTACCCGTGTCATATTTGATATGCCAAATATCAGTAACAATTAGAGACCTCATTCCCATGACCTGATGGAATGGTTTGAGGCTCTTTATGTTCCTGGAGCAAGCAGGTGCCCTTGGGCTCTACTTGCATGAGACAGGACATATGGAGATGTTACTGGTGCCCGCTCGAGCAAATCGATGATGAACAGGAAGACAGTGATACAGTGACTGAAAAAATTCTGGACAACAGTGATGGCTGCCAACAACAATAATGCACTTAATGCCAATGAACTGTATACTTGAAAATGTTGAAGTAGGTAAATCTTGTGTTGTACATATTTGCCACAATAAAAAAGAAAGGATGGGAAGAGAGAAGGAGAGCACGGTCTACCTGCCTGGATAATTTGGGGGAGGCTCTGATTTTTGTCTGCTACTATGTGTCAGCCTCTTTGCTGGGAGACAGTCATTTATTCCTTACAATATTGTTTTCCTGATTATATAATAGATAAAAACAAAGATTCAGAGAGGTACATTAGTTCCCTCAAGCCACACAGCAGTCAGTAATTTCAGTTCTAAGCCAGTGCTCTCTACTATTATTCATCTCTCCGGGAGAACCATCTTTTACTTTGGAATAAAGCAAAATTTAGAATTACCTGTTACGTCTCCACACTCTCTTATGTGTGCTTTTAAATGAGGGAAATAGTAAACAGTTTTCTCCTATAAATCTCCAAAAAGTTTTTTTTTAAACCTTGTAAGTTTTTTTTTTCTTTTTGGGTCACACCAGGCGATGCTCAGGGGTTACTCCTGGCTCTGCACTCAAGAATTACTCCTGGCGATGCTTGGGGGACCATATGGGATGCCAGAGATCGAACCCGGCCGGCATGGGCCGGCTGCATGCAAGGCAAACGCCCTACCCGCTGGGCTATTGCTCCGCCCCAAGGTTTTATAGTTTGTAGACTCCATTCTTGCTGAGTTATTACTCCCTTTGTCTAAGCCTCAGGCTCAACAGGTGATAGGTTTGAGAACTCAAGCAAGAGCAAAATGGAGAAGGGAGCAAACCATAAAGCAGATAATATTCAGAATAAGAACTCATATCCAAAGCAGGTTTATTAAATGGCACAAAACCAAGCTTAGAATCAAAAGACTTTATGGGATTGTAGAAAATAGCATACTAAAGTAACAGCATCCCTAAAGAAGAGTCACATTGTCAAAGAAATAGTGGATTTCTTTGACAAGACACTTGCCCTGCACAAGATCCACTTGGGTTTGATCTACAGCACCACATATGGTCCTCCAAGCCCTACCAGGAGATCCCTGACAACAGACCCTGGTAAAAGCCTTAAGCAACACTATGGAAAAGTACGGGAGGGAAGAAGACAGGAAGAAGGAATGGAAGGAGGAAAGGAGGGAGGAATGAGGGAGGGAAAAGAGAGAGGAAGGGAGGAAAGAGGGAAGGGAAGAAGTGTGAGAAAAGAATGAAGGGGAGGAGGAAGGAAGGAAGAGAATGGAAGAAAGGAAGGAGAGTAAAGGAAAGGAAGGAAAGGAAGGGGAGGGAAGGGAAGGAAGGAAGAAAGAACAGAAGGAGGGAAGGGAAGGAAGGAAGGAAGGAAGGAAGGAGGGAGGGAGGGAGGGGAGGAAGGAAGGAGGGAGGAAAAGAAGGAAGGAAGGAAGGAAGGAAAGAAGGAAGGAAGGAAGGAAGAAAGAAAGAAGGGAGGAAGGAAGGAAGGAAGAAAGAAAAGAAGGGAGGAAGGAAAGGAAGGTAGGAAAGAAGGAAGGAAGGAAGAAAGGAAGGAAGGAAGGAAAGAAAGAAAGAAGGAAGGAAGGAAGGAAGGAAGGAAGGAAGGAAGGAAGGAAGGAAGGAAGGAAGGAAGGAAGGAAGGAAGGAAGGAAGGAAGGAAGGAAGGAAGGAGGGAGGGAAGGAAGGAAGGTAGGAAAAAGAAGGAAGGAAGGAAGGAAGGAAGGAAGGAAGGAAGGAAGGGAAGGAAGGAAGGAAGGAGGGAAGGAAGGAAAGAAGGAAGGAAGGAAGGAGGGAAGGAGGGAAGGAAGGAAGGAAGGAGGGAAGGAAGGAAGGAGGGAAGGAAGGAAGGAAGGAGGGGAAGGAAGGAAGGAGGGAAGGAAGGAAGGAAGGTAACAAGGAAGGAAGGAAGGAAGGAAGGAAGGAAGGAGGGAAGGAAAGAAGGAAGGAAGGAAGGAAGGAAGGAGGGAAGGAGGGAAGGAAGGAAGGAGGGAAGGAAAGAAGGAGGGAGGGAAGGAAGGAAGGATGGCAACAAGGAAGGAAGGAGGGAAGGAGGGAAGGAAGGGAGGAAGGAAGGAAGGAAGGAAGGAAGGAAAAGAAGGAAGGAAGGAAGGAGGGAAGGAAGGAAGGAAGGAAGGAAGGAAGAAGGGAGGAAGGAAGGAAGGAAGGTAGGAAAGAAGGAAGGAAAGAAAGAAGGAAGGAAGGAAGGAAGGAAGGAAGGAGGGGGAGGGAGGGAGGAAGGAAGGAAAAGAAAGACTACAGGGATACAACAGAATGGCTGCTTTGCATACACAAGGCCCTGGGTTGATCTAGTGTGCAGAAAGCAAGAAGGAAAGTAAGACAGCTCTGGCAAGGATACAGCCAACAGCTGAATTTTTATAATCCAATTTCTGTGAGGCTTAGGAGCATGCTATTTACATTTACTTATAATAGTTGTTCACTTTAGTGAGGTACTGCCCAATTGTAGCATCAGCTTACTCCCTTTAAGAGCAAGAGTGTCCTGGGGCTTCCACACAAAGGGATTGTTGGAGACCCCATACCCCAGCTGCAGGCGAGCAGGGTTACAAGCTAAGCTGTGGAGCTGGGGAGAAAAGGAGCTCTGCCCTCTTAGCTGGGCCCCGGAAAGGGCCAGGGGAGCCGGAGGACTGCACACCGCACCACGGGCGAGAGGGTGGCATTGTCAGTGGGAGAAGGAAGACTTGAGTCACTAAACTGATCCTTCTTTTATCCCATCTTGTAGGCGGAAGTGAGGAAAACTGCTCATTTTTCAGCTCCTCTTAGCACAAGTAACAAGAGCTAGTGGCTAAAGAGAGGGGTAGGATTGTGTTCACGTGTAATTAAAAGCGAATAAACCTCGGTCTCAGCCAGCGGCAGCGCCCCACTGAGAGGCTGCCCACGGGGAACTTGCTTGCAGCCAAGCTGTCAAGGAGGCCTGCATTGGCGCTCTCCTTCCCTCCCTCCATCAGTGCCACCCCGCCACCCCCGTGCAGGTCCCGCCCAGTTGGGTGCATGGGAGAATATTGTTGGAGGCTCGAAGATGCTCTGAGAAGACTCACCCAGCAAGAGGGCGTGGAATAAGCTGGGGAGGATAGGAAGAGTGTCTCTGCCCCACTGCAGGGCTCAGGAGAGAGGTGGGGGCTAGAGAAATAGTACCACAGGTAGGGCATTTGCTCTACAAGTTGTTGACCCAGATTGGATCCAGGGTATCTCATTGGCCCCTAGAGCACTGCCAGGATTCCTGAATACAGAGCCAGAGGTAGGAGCAAGCCTTGAGCACAACTGGGTGTGACCCAAAACCCAAAACCAAAAAAAGGAGGAGGAGGGTGGAGGGAAGAGGATGGAGAGAAGGGGGAGTAGGAGGAGGAAGGAGAAGAAGAAATAAGAAGATGGAGACGAAGACAGAGATGGAGGAGGATGAGGAGGAGGAAGAGAAGAAGGAGAAGGAAGTGAAGAAGAAGGTGAAGGAAGAGGAGAAGGAGAAGGAAGAGAAAGAGAATGAGAAGGAGGAGAAAGAAAAGGAGAAGGAGGAGGAGGAGGAAGAAGAACTAGAAGAAGAAGAAGAAGAAGAAGAAGAAGAAGAAGAAAGAGAGAAGAAGAAAGATAAAGAAGAAGGAAGAATTATAAAGAGGAAGAAAGAAGAAGAAGGAGAGAGAAGAAGAAGAAAGAAGAAGAAGAAGAAGAGAAAAAGAAAAAGAAGAAGAAGAAAAAAGAAGAAGGAAGAAGGAGGAGGAGGAGGAAGAAGAGAAAGAAAGAAAGAAAGAAAGAAAGAAAGAAAGAAAGAAAGAAAGAAAGAAAGAAAGAAAGAAAGAAAGAAAGAAAGAAAGAAAGAAAGAAAAGAAAGAAAGAAAGAAAGAAAAAGAAAGAAAAGAAAGAAAGAAAGAAAGAAAGAAAGAAAAGAAAGAAAGAAAGAAAGAAAGAAAGAAAGAAAGAAAGAAAGAAAGAAAGAAAGAAAGAAAGAAAGAAAGAAAGAAAGAAAGAAAGAAAAGAAAGAAAGAAAGAAAGAAAGAAAGAAAGAAAGAGAAAAGAGAGACATGGGGGTACTGCAGGGTATGGCTGGGGTACAGAAAATGCCAAGAGGGAGAAGGTTCTGGGAGCACAGAAGTTCCTGCTTCGTTAGGGATCCCTGAGTCCACACAGCTGGATCCAGGTTCACAGGTAGGCAGGAGCTGACCTGGAACTAGAGGAACCCCCAAGGGGTGGGACAACTTCTTGGAAACTTGCCCTGGAAAGAGAAGCAAAGGGGAGTAAAGCACTCGGGAGAATTCCTGGGAGTGCACAGAGCACTAGGAGAATGGGAAAGAGCTGCTGGGAGAGAAGCAGGAGGAAGAGCAGGGATGAGCGTTCTCAGGCACCGACCAGCAGAAATGCATCTTTGGAGGCAGCTGAGCATCTATCACTGGCTTATGGGCAAAATTGGCCTCGGTTGTGGCAGGAATAAGATTCATAAGATTCGTGGGGAAACGCTGTCACTAGGATTTCCTCAACTGTTCCTTGCCTCAATCACTGCTCAAGCATGGGGCCACAGGTCTACTGCTCAAACTCTCCAGGACTTACTAAATAACTCCTTGCCCCCTAGAGAGGAATCAGGCACCCCGTAAGGAAGTTTTCCCTCAAGGTTCTCTCCACGGGGAAGCCCCCTGCTCTGACTACTGGGGTTCCCACCTACGACTGTCCTTGCCCACCTGGGCAGGACTGGAATGGGGGGGTTCTCCACCTGCAAGAGGCTGTGCATCAAACATTTGCTTTTCACAGGCCTCCTCCCCACTCCCTCCCTACGTGCAGCCATTGGGCACAGGGACGGGGTGGGGGGTGGAGTAAGGGGTGTCTCACAGGGGTGGGAGGTCTGAGCAGTCAGTCTTGGAGAACTGGGCACAGGCCCAGAAGAGAGGCCAAGAACTCTCCACAGCTCCCTGGGCCACTGCTTGCCTTCCTTTCCTGCAAGAGAATTTTCTTTAGATACTCTGCACCAGGACTTCCAAGTAACTCTGGCAACTGACCACAAGGATAATCAGCTTGGAGCCACAGGCTTTGGAGATTTTGGAAGGTAGGGTTTGCACACCCTGCAATATTCAGGGATTCAGAGGTTACTTCTGGTTCTACACTCAATTACTCCTGGAGGTGCTTGGGGGACCATATGGGATGCCAAGGATGGATCTCAGGTCGGCCACATGCAACAAGTGCCTTACCTGCTGTGCTATGGCTGGGCCCAATGACATGTTTTCTCTAGATGCTGGGATGGTGGTGTGCTGTCTGGAATACAGTGGGGCCAGACATCTCTCTTGACTCACAGAGACAGGTTCGAGTCCACCAAGACTCTACATTCCAGGGCATTGCTCCAACTCCTCAAACCTTGTCTTCTTAAGCTGTGGATCATGAACCCATAGGGGACCTGGTAACTAAATTGGAGAGTGGGGTAGGAAAGGGTCACAAAAATATCTTTATAAAAACTTTTAGTAAGTTTGTGATTCGTTACCAGGAAATGTTTGGTTTGTGTACCTATTTTATTTTCCTGTATGGCCAGGGTCATGAAAGAATTTATTGGAACATACAGGGATCACAAGGAGAAAAAAAGTTTAAGAAGTGCTGCCCTGGGACCAGAGCAGTAGTTTGCAAGGAGTGAGGTGCATGCCTTGCACTCAGCTGACCAGGGTTTGATCCCTGCCTGCTCACAGTCCCACCATGAGTGATCTCTGAGCTCAGAGTCAGGAGTAAGTCCTGAGCACCGCTGGGTGTGGTTTAAAAAAATAAAATATAATAAGTGTCTCCTAAGCGGCTTCTTTTTGTAGTTTCTTTTGTACGGACTTCCCCCAGCTTCGTGTTATCCCCCAAAGCCACCTGCAAGCACCACCCCTTGTACACACCTCCGCATGCCTGGGTACAGCCTCAGCACCTCCTAGGGAGCTCAGGATGTCAACTCCCCTTAATCATGCGGGCGACCCTTCCGTCTCTCTCCCTCCCACAGTGGAGGTGAATCAGCCTGAGTCATTGATTTTCTGACTCCACTAGGCTTTCTTTAGCCTACTTGCAAAGCCACTAATCGTTGAATGGAAAAACAAAACAAAACAAAACAAAAAAAAAACTAGAAGTTGAATGAAAATGAAAAAAAAAGAAGAAAGTTAAGGACCAGTCAAGATGATTTTTGCCTTCTGTCACTCAGTACTGTACTTGTGCTTGCAAAGGGCGTGGACCAGGTGACAGACAGAAGACCCTGCCTGGCCTTCATCAGCTTATTTCTTTGGAAAATTGTGTTCTGGGTGTCGACATATTCATCAAGTGGTTTGGGTGTTCTAGCTAATGTGTCTGCCTCCTTTTGTTAATAAGCTTTCTATAACTCAAATAGGTCTCCTCTCATTCAAAGTGGATATTTTATTTTGAATTCAGGACATTGAAGGATGTCGCTGTCCTCTGTTGGGAAACTTGTCTCTCAGAGAGGAAAACGCAGCATTGTGTAGCAAGTAGCTGTTTCTCCCACTACTTCAGCTTAATCTAAGAAGACTGTCATTTTCATTTGTGAAGGGAAGACAATCCCTTTTTCAACTGGGAAGCTGGAATCATCTTGGGTGCGGGCGTAACACATCTGATTCTGCTCTTCTCCTGGCAGACAGGTGGGTCCTAGCAGGTGTAACACAGCAAGAGAAACCTGCTTGCTCACTGCGGACCAGAGGCAGCTTAAGTGCTAACATGTATGACCGAAACCTGACGTTAAAGACAAATGTGCCCCAGAAATTGAAGATGTGATGCTTTGAAGAATCAAGGTAGGTTTGCACACCTCTCTCTGATCAGAGGTCTCCGTAAGGAAGCGCTTGAGGCAATATGTACATGCTACTCTTGTTGGAAGTCCAACCCCCAGGAGAGTGGGTGCAGGAGGGACAGGGGAGCAGTGGAGAAGCCCGAGTCTGGTACAACGCCTCTAACTACTCACTGGCATTTGCCTTCCATCCCAGGGCTGGTGCTGCAGCTCCAGTGTTGGTCCCTGAAGAAAGTAGACCGTGTCCATAGTTGTCCTCTCTCCTAGGTAGGAGGTCCAGTACACTAGCAGGCAGAACTAAATCTGGGGGTTACTCCTGGTCCACCCAGCAGGTCTCAGCTCAGTCAAGGCTCCCCATCAACTGGAGTACCCTGTGGCAGACGTTAGAAGGAGAGTGTGTCAGTGCAGGAGGGCATGGGGCTATGGCATTGTGCCCTCCTGAAGGTAACAGAGTCCTCAAGACAATGTCCGCTTAAACCAGTCATGTGATCAAAGGCAGATCGAAGGGGGTGAGAGCACAGGGCTGTGCCTAACCCAGGTTTCATCCCCAGCCAACGTAGTGTCCCTGAGCATCACCAAGTGTAGCCCTGAAGTCCCCTGAGTAATCCCAGCACTGCAGGGCCAAACACTCCAGCCCCTCACGTTAAACTGCCTGACCAGTTGGCTGAGTGTCAGCATGAGTTTTTCTCAGGGTCCCTGAGTACACACTTGTGAGGTCCCTCAATCTCCCTATCACCCTCCCACATACAACAGGTGAGATCAAGCTGAACCTGAAATAGTTCATAATGCATATCAAGCATAGCCATACATCATGTACTGACTTTCTAGAACTTTCTTCCAGGTCTGTGCTGAGTGTCTATCACAAGGCAAGATCCTATGAAGTCCTTAGGGTGGCGTGTCATTTACTTTGAAACAGTATGGTCACAGAAACCATTCTGAGAAATGAATATGAGTGGTTTCACAAGGGGGCACCCCACATAGGAGTGGGTCCCTGTAAAGTGCCCAATTCCTGCTCTGTAGCAGGCCCGATGGAGCACCCCTCCCCACGCAGAGCACTAGCTTCCCCAGGGGCATTAGTGTAAACTCAGAGCCCCGCTTGCTCCCAGTCCTCAACAGCCCCTCTCATCAGTCCTGAGCATTCAGTCCTGCACATTCAAACTTTTCCATTTCTAATTCAAATCACTGTTGTCCACCATCCACCACTCCACCTCCCACTGAGTTCAGACTAGACTGGAGTGGGATGGGGTCCCAGTAGTTCTTTCTGACAATCGCCCCTTCTTTCCTGAGCTCCATTCTCTGGGGCCTGCACAAGCAGAGAAAGCAGGAAAAGGACATTGTCTTCACCAGGAACACAAAACCCTTTATGCCAGTGTATGATCCCAGTCAATCTTAGATTTCTCTAGTCTGGATTTGGAAGGGTGGTGCCTAACAAGAGACTGCATGGTTGTGAGACAGTTTCCTAAGGTGTCTGGGGCCCATCTAGAGGAGCTATCCCATCTTGAGGGTGTCACCAGGTAGCAATCTAAGCTGTCTTCCTGGAGTTCAAAGCTTTTGCTCCTTCTGTGATAGTGTTCTATCCCCCTCTCCATTCATCAATCCACTAAGGCCCATAGCCCTGGGCCAGCAGCCAGCACAAGTGAATCATACCCCATGGGCACTTTGATGCTTCTTCGTCCTTGTCTTATCATCTCTCCTCACCATCTCACTCAGAGCTCCTTCTCCACTCAGAAGTAGAAAGGTCAGACTACCCGTCTGGAGGCTATGAATAATCCCCCAGAGCCCATTCCTGTCTATCCTCATGGCGAGTGAAAGAAAGGTGAGCCATAACTCTTTTTCATACCATTTTCCTGTTCAAAGACTATTTCTACCCTGAAGAATCTAATGGGAGATGGGTTTAGAAGGGAATTTAAGAGGGGGCTGAAGGGGGAGCTGGGAGGCTGGAGCTGGTGGTGGAATGGAATCTGCAGAAGGTGCTGCCTCTCCACAAGCTCTTTCAAAGCTTTGCCACCAAAGCACTGGCCATTCTCTGCAATTAGAATAGAGGGAAGCTCTAGGTTTGTTCTTAGCATTAGTGTTAGTTGTCAGTTCCAACCCATATGAGAAGCAACTCCCACTTGGCACCTAGCTTCAACTCCTTACATAATATCTGCCAGTCACTGAAAAAAAATTTTAAAGGACTAACAATTCTAGTGCTTTGGGGGGTGACTTTTGCAATTTCTTGTCTGATTTTCTAAATATTTTCACATCTTGGCAAGAGAAACTTGTGGTTCAGCTCATTTTTAGTCAACTATCTGCAGTCTCCACGTTTGGCACATTAGTCATCAGACCCAAAGTTCTAGGGAGCAGAAAGGAAAGTGTGAAGTGTGAGAGTTCACACTACCCTATGTCAGAAGATATTCTGTAAGGATCATAGAGCCCCTGTGCTAAGACTGGTGCCCGCGTCCCAAGCACATTGGTGCCAGGAGAGACTGGGAAGTCTCTATGGAGCACGCTCTTGCCTCTAATAACAAGATGAAAAAGACAACTGTGAATCACTTTGTATTCCCAAGCAAGAAAATAGCAGCTCATTTCATTTTAAACTTATTAAGTTCATTCTCAAATCATTTATATATTTTTGTTTTGTTTTGGGGAACCACATTCATCTGTGCTCAAGGCTTACTCCTGGCTCTGCACTCCAGGGATCATGCTTGGAGAGCTCAGAGGACCTTATGGGGGGTGTCAAATTTCGAGCTCAGATTGACTGCATATAAGAAAAATGCCCTACCTGCTGTACCATCTCTGTCACTGTCACTGTCTTCCAGTTCATCATCTATTTGCTCGAGTGGGCACCAGTAACATCTCCATATGTCCTGTCTCATGCTAGTAGAGCCCAAGGGTATCTGCTTGTTTCAGGAACATAAAGAGCCTCAATCCATTCGGAATGAGGTCTATAATTGTTACTGGTATTTGGCATATCAAATACAACACGGGTAGCTTGCCAGGCTCTGCCGTGCGGGTGGCATACTATTGTAGGCATCTCTAAATCCAGCATTTATTGATAAACCGGCGTGGCCACAGCGGCCGCTGAGCCAGGCTGTGATAGGCTGGTCTAAACCCATAATTTATACTAGTTTATTTTTTAAATATTTGTGGGGTAGGAGCTCATTCTTACCAACTTATTCCTGGATCTGTGCCCAGGGGCGCTCCTGGTACTGAGGGGACCAGTGGATAAAAGGTGCCAGGGATCGAATCTAGATTGGCAACATGCAGGGCAAATGCTATCTCTCTGGCCCTCAAATTATTGTTCTTATTAAAACAGAAAGAGTTGTTCTTTCAAAAGAGGTTGGGGAAGGCAGAAGCAACTCGAAAAAGCCTTCACTGGCCATGCACAGAGTCTCTACCCATCAGAGAAAAATCACCAAAGTGTGCAGTTTCAGGACCAGGGAGACAGACATGGAGTAAACCAGCAAGGGAGCCTTCACTCGTACTGCACCCTTGGGTCCTAGCATTGAACTCTCCTGCTGAGTTGGCTGAGTATTTCCAGGAGTGGACCCTGTCCCAATCACTGCTTGGAGGCCCTCTCCCTGCCTCATTTAAAAGTATATGACTTCAGCCCTTATTCTCTGCATGCCTATCTCTTCTCTGAATTATGTATCTGTAACCAGTGGCTTGGTAAAAATAGCTAATTGGGAGAAAAAATAGGATTTCTACTTTGAAGCATGTTGTCATATTTAGGTAATGTACTTATTATAGGACAATATTATAATTTCAACTAATTCTTTTCTAAAAGTTTAGGATACTCACATGTTTTATTATCATATACAATGCAGAAACAGAATAATTAAAATTAATTTTATATTTAAAATATCAAAAGAGTGAGAAAGAAAACCCTCATCACTCTGTAAAGACAAAAAAAATCTGAAGAACAATATCCAAAAACTGCTGAAATAAAGCATAAGAGTTTCAAAACCTGCCCCACAGTCTGTCAAAACAATCAATACCTGAAAAAAATCACTGACCACAGATGATTTGTTCTTTTGACCAAAATCATCTTATTCGCCAGCTTTGGATTGACCAAATTGCTTTTGCTCTAACCTCTTTTCAGTCAAATCACCTGAAACTAACTTAAATAATTCAACCCTCTCAGAAGGAATTGATGGTGACCCACTTACCCGAATGTCTTGCTTTAGGGGACAGCTCAGGTGGGTTGGTAGAATGCACTATTGCCCCTTCAATCAGAAACTAAAAAGGTAGACTTTGAAGTGTTGACTTTTTATTTCCCCCTCCCTTGGGTTTTGCTCAAACGCGACTGCATACCGTTCAGATACCTCTTCAGAATATTTAATTGGAGATTTTCTGACACTCCTCAACTACAAAGAGAAGAGGCCCAGCAGCCCTGATTTTATTAAAATCCAGGAAGCTTTCTGCTCTTTCTTTGAGGCTGGAAAAGGGAACCACACAGTGCCAGAAATCAAACCTGGGGCTCCCACACGCTTTGTTCCGGCCCTTTGAGTCACCTCCCAGGCCCTGCTTTCGGCTTTTTACTCCTCAGCTTCCTGAGCCAGAGGGAGAGAACCTTTGACTTCTTTCCATTTTCCTTGAGATTTCTCTGAGGGTAAATCAGCGGTAGCCTCTCCTGTTTTATTCCTCCACGCCTCCTAGACGTACTAACATTTCACCTTATAAGCCTGATAGGTTTGTTCCTCTGACCTTTTCTTTTGTTGGTGGGGGCAGCGTGTGGTCTCTCAAGTGCTCAGGAAGCTAGGGGGCGCCTCTTAGCCATTCTCAAAGGGGTCTCCAGGGCTGCACCCAGTAAGGGGATCATAAGCAGTGCCAGGGCTCAAATGGGGGGTAGCCACATACAAGGAAAATGCCTTTACCCCCAGGACTGTCTCTGGTTTCTCTTCTATCCTTTTCTGTGTTCACTTCCTCAGTCCGAGCACTAGCACCTTATGCAAAGGCCACCAAATGTCAGTTCTGGGGGATAAAAGATCAACTGAATCATACCCAGCAGGAGCGAGCTGTGGAGCTCAAACGAAGCAGCTGGAGTTCGGAGCTAAGCACAGCCTGAGACCCCACCAGAGGTTCGGGCTGCAGAAGGCACCCGTGCTGGGGAGATCTGAGAAGACCCCCTGGTAAATATTCTGTTCCTGTTTTAGTCACTGGAGATGGAGATCTTTTTTCCAAATAAAGTCTGTCCTTTTTAACAGGATAGGTAGAATATAATTAAGCCCTGCCTCACGAGGGTCATCTGAACATTTCTTGGGAGTCAGTTCTTATTCCAGGCACTAGGCCAAGGAGATGCAAACACTGTTTTTAAAATGGCAAAGAATTCACAGTTTCCCGGGGGAGAGACAGAAAACTAATCAATGCATCACAAAACTTCCTGATCATTAAATGGATTGAGAAAAGGCTGCGTTGGGAGAGACAAAATAACCTCTAGCTCTTGCTGTCTTTCAGAAAGGGTGATGTCCAGGGAGGAATCAAGGTCAAGGATTAGGAAATGTTTCCCAAATGGCAAGGGGGCTGGAAGAATACTCTGGACATTGGAGATGTTTGGGGAATGCGGGTGACTTGGGTTAGACCAGGAGTATATTGGTGCATATTTGTGATACTATGGGGCAGGAATGGGTTTTGGGTTTTTTAAACCTAATGTTTTTATAGGTGGCATAATATAAAGAAATTTAGGCGGGACTGGGGATGTGGCTCTTCAGTGAAGTGCATGACTAGGAAATGTAAGGTCGGGTTCAATCTCCAACAGCAAGAGAAATCGTACAGTCGGTAGGGCATCTACCTTGCATACTGCCACCCTAGGTAAGATCACCAGCTCCCTGTGTGGTCACCCAAGCCCCGCCAGGAGAGACCTCTGAGTGCAGACAGGAGAAAGCCCTGAACACTGCTGGGTGTGTTCCCTGAGTAAGCTCTCATCACTGTTGGGTGTGGCCCCCCCAAAAATAAAAATTTTAGAAGAACCAAAGAAATAGTTAAAGGAACCAGAATGTATGCTTTGCATGCATGAGCTTGATCTCTAGCTCTGTGTATGATCCCCTGAACACCAACAGAAGTGAATCCACAACACCAAACCTGGAAGGGTCACCAAAAGCCTCAGGTTTGGTCCCAAAACAATGGAATACTACATGAAAGATTATATGCATTTTATTTTTAATACAATCTTTAATATGTAAAGGACATTTAATTAATTAGCAATATCTGCTCCTTAAGTCACCTTCTTTTGTAGCGAAATCCTAGACACTTGACCAGTACAACTGCATTAACATCTTGGCTTGTGGGTGTGTTTTGAAATTGAACACACCTAATATAGAATAATTTTTTGACTACATTTTACAGTAGCAAAAAATAGATTAAAACTGCTTTTATGACCTAATGCTGGAATGCTTGCCTTTGCTATTAAAAAATGCCAACTAGTTTATTTTGAAACATTTTCTATTTGTTTCTAAATGGTGATATTAGAAAAGGACGTCAGTTCATTTTTTCCCCAGGGCTGCTGACAAAGAGCACAACACTCATGGTCTTGGTACCATGTTAGTTGGACACACAATTACATACAATGGTCATTCTTTTTTGAAGTACCAAACATTCATTATTGTGTAAGAAATACTATATAAGAACTTTTATTATCATATAGCTAAAACTCTTATATATAGTAAAATCATCTTGAAAATTATAAATGTTTCTCTCTCTCTCTCCCTCTGTCTCTGTCTCTGTCTCCTCAACTTTCATGTCACGCATGGCAGTGCTGTGCTAGGCAGAAGAGGTGGGGAGTTCTCAGGGCAGTGTTCAAGGGACCATGCCCTGCTGGTGATGAAACCCAGGACAAACCTTTTGTGATATTTCCTCGGCCCTTGAAAATATTCTTCTGTATTTCAATATGGGTCCCAGATCGGTCCCATGCTTAAATTCTCCATTATGAGTATGAATTCTTTAATTTTTGTGTTTTCATTGGGAATCCACATCTGGTGGTCTTGGGGGAATCCATATCTGGTGGTCTCAGGGTTTACCCCTGGCTTTGTGCTAATGGATAATATTCTTGGTGGGACTTGGGGGACCATATGAGGTATCAGGAATCAAACCTGGATTGGTCATGTGCAAGGCATGCTCCCAGCCCATTGTACTATTTCTCCAGCTGAATTTTAAAAAAAGTATGACCAAAGTACAATTAAAATAGAAGTACATCTAAAAATATCACATTTCAAGGATTCCTGTTTTACTATTCTCTGAATAAATGCTTCAAGGGTACTTTTCTTATTCCCATCTTATTAACTACTATATGTGCCCCACTCAGAGATTCAGGGTTTCTGTCTGAGCAGATGGGATATTTTTTAAATTGGTGTGGGGCCACTCCTAGCATTGCTGGATGAAAGTGGGAGGGGGTGCCTAGGATATCAGGGATCTAACTCGAGGTCTGGTCTATACAGATTAAGTACTTTATGACTTGAGCTGCATCCCTGGTTCCAGAGGTTATTTTAAGACATTATCAAATTAGAAAATGATAAAAAAGGAAATATTAAAAAAACCTTGAGGACATAGTGTCCCCATGGCACATTTGGGGACATTCGCTGATTGGGCAACAGAACTGCTGAGAGATAGCATTTGATTTGTGTTGCATGATGAGCTATCTGACAGCAAATGGGTGGGTGGAGTAAGGAGAGGAAGCCTGCAGCCAGAGCAGGTTGTTGGCTTCTGCAATGATCTAAGCAATAAGCCAAAAGAAAATCTATACACGGACATCAGCAGCGGGCAATGGATCTTAAATCAGGTTAAGAGCCACGACTTAGAACAGTATCATCTAGAATTCTATAAACACAAGTCCACTGGGGCCCTGAAGTGTGTTAGCTAAATGTAGGCCCCTTATACTCGGACACCAATAATCTTAACTGCTTTTTCTTCTAAAATGCTCTTGCCTTCCTTTGTATTCACTTTTTTTGCATTGCCTATGCCTTCTTGGAATATGATGCTATACTCTGCTGATCTCCGCTTCTAATTTGTTTGGGTTTGGAAAATAGGTAGCTCAGTTAGTTTTGTTGTGCTTCCTTTCAAGTCTAAGTCTCTAGTATGAGACACAGTCATGTTCCTCAAAGAAGGAAAAAAGTGCATGTGTAATTAGTGATGTCCCCTTTGTCCGTTTATGACTCTCTCTCACAGTAATTATTCTCAGTTGGTATCTGCCCTAACTGAGGTTGTTTCAAAAACAGACCCACAGACAAGGAGTGTGAGATCCATAGTTTCTTTGGGAAGTGAAGAAACACCTCTTGGGGTAAAAAGTGTGTTATTGAGTCTTCTATTGTGTAAAATTGAAACTTATTTCCACTGGAGATATGTGGCCAGAGTGGAGGGCCAGAAGTGCACATAGATTGCTATGTGGTTGTGTTCAGAGATGACTGGAAGTCTGTGTTTGTTGTTGCTGTTGTTATTGTTATGACTTTTTGGACCATATGGTGGTGCTCAGCATCTACTGGTTCAGTGCTAAGGAATCACTCCTAGCAGTGTTCATGTTTACTGGGCATCAGACTTCGAGCTCTAGCATGCAGAGCAGTCACTCCAGTCTCCTGAGTCATCACCCAACCTTGTTATGATGATGATGATGATGTAGTTGTCACTATCACTTTAGAGACCCTCAAATCCTTCAGAGTGCTCTGGCTTTTTTCTGCCTCTTGTGGCTGTGCTAGAGATCAAGTGAATACTGTTCAAGTGTCAGGGTCAAGAGATGATCACACAGCTGACAAAACACCTCTCTGAATGTCTCTATCATATATCCCATATCTCCATAACTGAGGATATTTCTGGAAGATTTTATATTTTCATAACTAGTCAGTACACAGCAAACCACGCTCACCAATGCCAGTGAGCGTTATTAAATGTACTGAGCTCCTGAAGAGGGAAAAGACAGAGGAAGGAAAGATTTGCTCCCTGCCTGAGCCAGGAAATTCATCTCATGTGCTTGAGTTTAGTCCCCATGTTCTCAGGTCTTTGGATTTAAGCTGAATGATCCAATCAGCTTTCCTTATTTTCCAGTTGATATATCATGAGGCTACTTGGCCTTTATATTCATGTAAGCCAGTTTTCATATAACAATAATAATAAAATAGTATTATATTATGTATGTTTTCATATAAAGACATATATTCATCCTTTTGTCTACATTTCACTGGAGAATTCTGATTATTTTAGGGATATGTTGACATATTTTGCTTAGAACCACATATGAGCCATCACAGTAAGAAAGTTGGACTGGAGAAAAGAATAAGATAGTGAGATATATATATTTTCCAAGTAAGTAGTAGTAAGACCCCCAGACAAGTTGTTTTTGAAGATTTAGAAATAGAGACTGAAAACAAACATAATCCTAGGTATGTCTAGGACTAGTCAGATCTCCAGGGTGGGAGAAGTGGGCCAGTGTCAGGGTGAATGGACTCCTGTGCTCCCCAACATGGAATCCTGTGCTGCCCATCATGGGATCCAAGCTCCCCAACATGTACTGCCTTTAGCCGTACCTCATCAGGGTTGAAGCCACCACTTTGGTACTCAACTCTATCAATAGACTTGGCCAATAAGAAGCTACAACTTGTCAGGGTTTTTTTTACTTTGAAATAGTCCAGGAACAGAAGATAGGTTTCCTTCTAATATCCCTTCAAACTGGAAAGGATCTTTTCATGGTCAAACTGGGAATCCTGTTGGGAAAAGGATTTTAGTGTAGCTGAGGTGTATTGTTTTCCACAGCTTGTTCAACCAGATAATCTTCTGGAAAGACAGCTTCTTTTTTTCGGGTGGGTGCAATTGTAAATTTTCTTTTTGCCCATCTTACCTTATAGAAACAAATTAGCTCTCTTTTAATGAGAAAAACTATTGCCATACTAACACAGAGACTGCTCATTAAATATCCGATATTTATTTCCCCTGCTTCCTTTGTAATTAAACCCTTATTTTATCATAGGATGCATATGGAATTAACTAAAAGATTCTTTCCTGGGGCTGAGTGGGACTAGGAAGATAGATCAAGGAGCAGGAGCACATACTTTACATGTTGGAGTTCTAGGTTCAGGTCCTGGCCCCCATGATGGTTCTTTGTACAAAGCCAGATGTGATTACCCAACCTCGGAAAAAAAAGATTACATCTCCCATCGCCCTAGCAGATTTAACTGAGCCATGTGTCAACAAGCATACCAATAAGAGGAATGTTAAAAGAAAATTGTTAAAAGGACTTGATTTTGCTAGATGCACTCTTTTGCAAATCTTCCTGTTCAAAAAGATTTGTGGGATCACGATCACGATCTTCCCGTTAATCATCTATTTGCTAGAGTGGGCACCAGTAATATCTCCATATGTCCTGTCTCATGCCAGTAGAGCAAAGGGCATCGGCTTGCTACAGGAACATAAAGAGCCTAAAAACCATTATATTAGGTCATGGGAAATAGGTATTAGGTCATGGGAATGACCTAATATAATTGTTACTGGCATTTGGCATGTCAAATACAACACGAGCAGCTTGCTAGGCTTGCCGTGCGGGAGGCATATTCTTTAAACACCTCCAAATAAAGCATTTATTGATGAACCAGCGCCGCTTGCGCGCGTGAGCCGGGCTGTGATGGGCTGGTCGGTTGGGTGGAGTTCTGAAGAGAGGGTAGTCCAGATGTGGAAAATGGCGGCACCCATGGAGTGGGTGGGGGTCGTCTGGCTTGTTGTGAGGTTCTGCCGGGGTGGTGGGCCAAGGCTAGAACCCACCATGCCTCCTGACTGCCTCATGAATGGCTGGGCATAGGGAGAGCAAGGAACCGCTCTGCCCCATGTCTAAGAGTCTCTGGACCAGCATACCTGGGCGGATTGAGGAAGAAATGGCTGCAGGGTGGGTGTCAATGATCCGGGCTGTGGTGGGCTGGTCGGCTGGGTGGAGTTCTGGGCCGGATTGAGGAAGAAACGGCTGCAGGGTGGGTGTCGATGATCTGGGCTGTGGTGGGCTGGTCGGCTGGGTGGAGTTCTGAAGAGAGGGAAGTCGGATGTGGAAAATGGCGGCACCCATGGAGTGGGTGGGGGGTCGTCTGGCTTGTTGTGAGGTTCTGCCGGGGTGGTGGGCCAAGGCTTTTTGTGGGATATAAATATATATATATATATATATATATATATACTTAGTATGATATCAATCATACTAATCATACTAAATATATAAAAATATATATAGTATGATATCAATATACAAGACCGGGAAAACATGGATTAGGAAGTCATGTCACTAGGTGGAATCAACCACAAATGTGTGGGAATCAGAGGTTAGGAAAGACAGAGAGAGGAACAGTGTGCTAATAATCATTGGAAATGATAATACTAAATACGATAATAGAACTGAGCACTGAATATAAGCAAAAGGATATACATGATAACCTCTAAATGTATGTATGGCAAGCCACAATGTACAAGAGAGAGAGAAAGAGAGAGAAGGAGAGAGTGAAACAAACAAAGAAGAGATAAAAAGAGGTAAAGAGCCTGCATAGAGACAGGTGGGGGAGGGGGGAGGGAATTGGGGACATTGGTGGTAGGAAATGGGCACTGGTGGAGGGATGGGTGCTGGAACACTGTATGACTGAGACTCAAAGATGAACATCTATGTAATTGTATATCTCACGGTGGTATAATAAAATATTAAAAATAAGATTAAAGAGACTCTAACACAGGTAGGGCATTTGCCTTGCACAAAGTCAACCCAGGTTCAATCCCCAATCTCACATATGGTTTCCCCAAGCCTGCTAGGAGTTATCCCTGTGCTCAGAACCAGGAGTAAGCAAGGAGCATCACCAAATGTGGTCCAAAAATAAACAAACAAGCCAAAAAAAAAAGATGCTTCAACTATGGTCTATTGATCTTGAGTGTGTAAGATATATCTAAAGATGGAGGGGTAAAAAATAGAGTGGTAGGCCCTACTGAGTTTAAGTCACTGTGACCAAAATCAGTTCCCACGTGAAATGCAGATGCATTCTAATTACGTTGGAATGAGTCCTTCTCTTTCCCCATCCCCTTATCTCTTTGCTTCACACAGAAAATGAGTTTCAATGATAAATAAAACATCTACTTCTTTCTTCTATGTTATCCTTTCATGTTTTCAGTCCTTGAAATTGAGTTTTCACCCCAAATCATGGTATTGTAAGCAGTTAAGTTAAATATGGATGAACCTCTCAGGAGTTTCAAAGGGACTGTTCGATACATATCAGAAATGTGGAACTAGAAGAATCTAGAGGGGTCATTTAGTCCGATCTCTAATTCTCAGGGTTTTCAGAAGTTATTTCCAGAAAAGCAAATGTCTTTTATTATTAATGACTTAGATGTTATCTCATTTTATTTTTTAAATTGCCACTTTACATAATTTATGAAAAATGGATTTCTTTTTGAGCCTCCAAAGTGGTGCTCAGGGGTCCCAGGGATTCCTCCCAGCATTCCTTGGCTAACCAGACCAACAGTTCAGTGTTATGACTTGAGGATACAGTGCTGCCAGTTCTGTCGTGCCAGGACCACTGAAGTCACCCTGGCAATGCCTAGGGATGATATGATTCATCAGAGTCATATTTAGTCATGCTCAGGAGGGAGTATGGAACTCAAACTCAGGCTGGGTACATGCAAGTGTAGTAGCTACAGACTATTCATAGTAATATATATTTATTACTATAGTAATAAATATATAGTAATATATATTTATTACTATAGTAATAAATATATACCTTGTAGTAGCTACAGATTATAAATACACACAAAGGTTTTCATAACTATTACTAGATATAATTTTTCCATTGCCCCCCAATGTACCTCCATTTATCTTAGTATTTACACCTTCAATCTACTCTTATTCTGTTCTCTGAGATTTCCTATAAGAACAATGTAATTCAGCATTAACCATTTAAGAGTTGTTTCTTTTGGTAGCAGAGTATGCCAAAAAAAAGGGTTGTTTCCTTCATTTAAGATAATGATGAGCACTTGGACTGTAGAACAGATAAGGTGGTTTGCCTTGCACATGGCTGACTAGGGTCCGTTCCCTACCAGCACAGATGGTCTCACCACAACCCACCAGAGTGACCCCTGAGTTCAGAATCAGGAGTAAGTGCAGAATCAGGAGTGAGTCCAGGGCCCCCAAGCAAACAAAAAGACAAAAGATAAGATGAACACTATCCATATGGACTGCATATGTCCAAGTGTCAAAAACAGTTCACTCCTTTCTGTTACTAAAAAGTTTCTTAGTTTTGTTATTATTTATCTTTCCAGTGACATTTGAGTTGTTTTCATTTTGGAGAAATTTTGAATAGAGCTGCATGAAGATTTGCATTTCTCTACTGTAAATAATGAGGATCATATGGTAAGTGCATTTTTAATTTTGTAATGCCAGATGTTATAGAGATATTGTACAATTTCTCATTCAAACCAGCAATGTTAAAAGTCCCACTTACTCCACATGTTTGTCAGCATTTGTTGTTGTCAGTTTTCTTAAAGCTTTTGTAGTACGTTTGAAGTAATGGTGCATCATTAATTTAATTTGCATTTTCCCATTAACTAATCTTGAACATAATTTCCCTACACTTCTTTGCCTTCCATAAGTCCTGCTTGGTGAAGTGACTGCTTGAGTTATTTGCTTATTTTTAATTTCATTTTTCTGTTAAATATTAAAAGCACTTTATGGGGAAAGAAACAAAGAACCTGCCGTGGAGGCAAGCTAGGGGGGGGAGGAATCGGGGACATTGGTGGTGGGAGATGGGCACTGGTGGAGGGATGGGTGCTGGAACACTGTATGACCGAAACCCAAATATGAGCATTTTATGAACATCTTTTTAATTGTATATCTCATGGTAGCATAATAAAATACTTTAAAAATAAAAAGCACTTTATGTACCCTAAATATAAGCCTTTTTGATATATGACTTGCAAATATTTTATCCCAGTATACCACATATAGTATTTTAATTTTCTTAATATAATTCTTTTCTCTAGAAACCAAATTTTTAATTTTGATGAGATCTGTTACCAATATTTTCTAGTAAGCATCATACCTTTGTTGTTATAAATAGGAAATCTGGGATAAGGAAGGGACCACTATGAAAGACAGTGGTAAATGGCCACTGGATAAGAACTGCGTGCAAAATAAGTACAGGAACAAACATGGTAGCCTCTAAGTATCTGCATTGCAAACCATAATGCCCAATGGGGGCAGGGGGGAGAGAAGGAAAGCACCTGCCATAGAGACAGGTTCTGCGGGGTTTGGGGGCCGCTAGGAAGGTGAAGGGTCACATTGATAGTGGGAAACATGCACTGGTGGAGGGATGGTATTGGAACAGTGTGTGACTGAAACCCAATCATGAACAGCCTTCTAACTGTATGGCATGGTGACTCAATAAAATAATTAAAATAATAATCAATAATAAAACTACAAATTTCCCTAAATACTACATTAGTGAAACAATGAAATTCTTAAATAAGTTTCATTTCATTCAAAACATTTTCTGTTTTCTCTAAGATAATTCTTTGAAGCAAATTTTATTCAAAAGTGTGTGATTGTTTTTTAAGAGTTTAGGGATTTCCCTATTATCTCTTTGGCTCGATTTCTAGTTAAATTCCATTGTGATTAGATAACATAACTCCATGATATCTATTCTTTTCAAGTAGGTTGAGATTTCCTTTATGATCCTGGAATGATCTCTTTTGGTGAGTGCTCCATGTACACATCAAAAGTTATCTGAAGTTCAATGGAGAGGATCATGTTGAGTGGAATTAGCAGAAGGAAAATTATATAGAATAACTGCATTTATTTGCATTATATATGTGTATATATAAAATGATACCAATATCCAAGGTCAGGCAAAACATTGATCAAGAGGTCTTGTCAAGGTGGAATCTACCACAAATGTGTGGGAGTCAGAGGGGTTAGTTAAAACAGAGAAGAGAACAGTGTGCTAATAATTGTCAAAAAGGGGGCCAGAGCGATAGCCCAGCGGTTAGGGCGTTTGCCTTGCACGCTGCCCGGCCTGTGCCGGCCCGGGTTCGAATCCCGGCATCCCATATGGTCCCCCCGAGCACCGCCAGGAGTAATTCCTGAGTGCAAAGCCAGGAGTAACCCCTGAGCATCGCCGGGTGTGACCCAAAAAAGAAAAAATAAATAAATAAATAAAATAATTGTCAAAAGTGATAACACCAGCCTAGAACTGAGCATTGAATATAAGCAAAAAAATGCACATGATAACCTCTAAATGTATGTATTGCAATCCACAATACGTAAGAGAAGGAAGAAAGAAGAGAGAGAGAAAAGAGAAAAAAGAGAAAAGAGATAAAGAACCTGCCATAGAGGCAGACTAGGGGGGGGGAGGGAATCGGGGACATTGGTGGTGGGAAATGGTCACTGATGGAGGGATGGTGCTGGAAAACTGTATGACTGAAACCCAAACATGAACATCTTTGTTATTGTATATCTCACGGTGGTATAATAAAATATTTTGTAAAAATAACGTAAAATAAAATAAAAGCGTTATCTGAGCCCAGCACCCGTGAGCTACATCACATGGGCCTCGGCTTCCTTTTCTGTAAAATGGGGGAATGAATTATGTGAATTAGGTCACCTCCAAAGTTCTCCTGTCTCTTAAATATACTCCCACCACCATGAATAAAGAGAAATCAGTCAATTTCCTGCTTATCCGCCTGCTATCAATTACAAAACTCCTTTATCTGTCCTCAGTGAATATTCAGGACATGAAAAACACAACCTGTGTACCAGGTCCTATCTTTTGTTATTCAGAAGCCACCAGGATTTTTAGACACTGAATTTTTAAGACTCTTTCTAAAACTTTAATAACATTAGTAAAG
>JAJIBD010026614.1:0-37214 GCA_021461705.1 Cryptotis parvus
TGGTACTCATCAATACACTAGCTCGGCTCTTCACACGCTACCTGTCCGAATGCAAGGTGCCCTCCCAATGGAAAACCAGCAGGACAGTTCTACTGTTCAAGAAGGGAGACATTCACGACATCGGCAACTATCGCCCCATCTGCCTGTTGTCTGTCATCTACAAGCTGTTTACGCGAGTCATCCTGAACAGGATTAGCAGAACACTAGATGAAGGACAACCATGCGAGCAAGCAGGTTTCCGGAAAGGATTCAGCACAATCGACCATATCCCACCACGGTAACCAAAATCATTGAGGTTTGTAGGGAGTACAAGATGCCACTCTGTCTCACGTTCATTGATTTACAGAAAGCCTTTGATTCTGTGGAGACTGAAGCAGTCATCGAAGCCCTAGTCAAACAGGGTGTTCCAAACCCAATACATCAAGATCCTTAGTGAGCTGTATTGGATTCACCACCAGGATCTCACCATTCTACAAAGAAGTGATCATTAATGTAAAAAGAGGGGTTCGACAGGGTGATACCATCTCACCAAAACTCTTCAGTGCCACCCTTGAGAACATCATGAGACAATTAGAATGGGAAGGAATGGGAGTGAAGATAGATGATCGGCAACTACACCACCTCGCTGATGACATCGTTTCTAATAACACCAAACATTAGCCAAGCAGCACAAATGCTGGCTGACTTTGACCGAGAATGTGGAAAGGTAGGTCTACAGCTGAATCTTGAAGAAAACTATGTTCATGAGAAATGAACTAGTTCCAGAGGCCCCATTCACTCTCAATGGAACAAAAATCTCTGAATGCAGCAGTTATGTGTACCTAGGTCGAGAAGTCAACATGATGAGCGACCTAAAACCTGAGCTGCGCAGGAGGAGAAGAGAGCGGCATGGAATGCCTTCAAAGAAGCATCGAAGAAATAGCTAAAAGGACAAAGAACCTCCGGGCACATCTCTTTGACTCCCACCGCTTCTCCCTGCATTAACATACGCCTCAGAGACCTGGGCCCTACGAAGCAGGATGAGAATGCTATTCGGTCTCCCAGAGAGGCATCGAAAGAGCTATGCTTGGAATATCACGTTTCACTCAAGTGAGAGAAGGAATCGGAGTTCTGACCTCCGTACGCTATTCCAGAATCAGGGCCGCTATCTCGTTTGCCAAAGGCATCGAAAATCAGATGGGCTGGACATGCTAATGCGATTTGGAGACAACCGCTGGACTAGAGCCGTTACAGACTGGATCCCACGGGATGTCAAAAGATCACGTGGCCACCCACCTACAAGATGGTCAGACTTCCTTGTTAAGACCCTGAAGGAATGGTTTTGAGGCTCTTCATATTCCTGAATCAACCAGATGCCATTGGGCTACATTGTACGTGATAGGGTTCAATGGAAATGTTACTGGCGCCGCTTCGAGTAAATCGATGAATAACTTGGGATTCAAGTGATCAAGTGATCAAATAAATAAATAAATAAATAAATAAATAAATAAATAAATAAATCGCAGCATACATCCTTAAATAGAAGATTAATTTTAATGAATCTTTGAAATACCTTTAATCACTGAGTTTAACAAGACATAAAAACATTGCTGATCCATGTAGTTTATTTAGTTTGGAAGAAAATGATAAATCATGATTCATTTTTTTCAGGTGGTATCACCCTTTTCAACATAATTTTTTGCCTTCTCCTTACTTAAGAGCTATCTCTAAGAAGGGAAACATTTCCTTTTTGCAGGCTTAACCTCATACTTTTAGAATGTATTCCTTTAGTTTTCATATCTGAAATCTTTTATTTGTTTCAGGCTTAAAATTTGATTCAAAGTATATGAATTTCAGAGTTGGCGCTTGTAACAAAGGCTGTGGCGGGAGAGTATTCTGATCCGGTGACTCTAGAGACCAAAGGTAAGATCAGCTGTTTGTGTAGCACAAGACAGAGCCTAACAACCTTGCATTACCTGAGCCTTTATGACAGGGAGCATTTCAGGTATGGCTGCCCTTTTCCTCTTCTTTTTATTCAAGAGCAGGCCTGCATTCACATATATGAAGCATTGCCTATATGGTTGCAGCCTTTTCCCCTTTCCATGAGAATGTGTGCGTGCATACTCATGCAGATTCCCCAAAGTAGAGATTATAAATTGGGGAAACTAAGACTATGGTGGGGCATTGTCCCCTGAGTATCATTGGTCCGAAAACCTCTCTTGAGTAACATCTTAAGATAAAAGATTTTCAGGTATTTATCAATGGGAAGTCTATAATGGTGAGATTTTCCCCAGTTGTTTTATGATATTTGATTTAGTTCCAGAATCAGATTATAAACATTGTTGTAGATATTTGGGCCTGAGGATGCCTTATTTGGCTCTAGTTCTTTAGGAATTTCATAACATAAATTGTTATGATTTGGAGAAGAAAGGAAAAGAAAATGCTTCAGAATAAGAGTGAGAATCATAAATTATTCATAAGACAAACTTAAAAGTATATGTTTATTCCACAAGGACCTAATACTATCTTCAAAGGAGTTTGTTGTGATTAGCGAATGTTTTTGAGAAGTATTGGTAATCTAGCCAGAAATGGTATTACTTTAAGTTACTCTAAACAAATTGAGACATCATTGTGTTTTCTTTAGAGGTTTTTGTCATTAAAAAGTACAGTTACAATTATAGGCAATCATTTACATTATTTTGTACCATTTTAGTCCTTTCAGGTCAAATTGCTTTATTATGAATATGATTCTTGTCACTTGTATCACTTGTCTTCCCGTTGTTCATCGACTTACTCAAGTGGGCACCAGTAACATCTCCATACGTCCTGTCGCTGCCCTCTGGAGCATCATAACATTTCATTGTTCGTTTATTCTCATTTATCTCTGTGGTTGACTTGTACATTTTATACATATTCCATAGATTCAGAAAAAATGAATGATTGGTTTATAGTTTTCTTAGAGCTTATGACTGTCCAGTAGTCAATGCCTGGATCTCCTGGAGTAATCCCTTGGCCTTTGGGTTTGTAGAGAAAGATTAAGTAGATTCAAGTCCTTTTGAGCGTCTCTTCTGGTGGGGCTAATCCTCGAGGTGGACATAGATTGATTTTTCCACTCTTAGATCTCCACTGAACAATCATTTATACCTTTGGAAGGGAAAGGAAAAGTTTGTCTCTTAAATTCACATAGATCACAGATTTTTTGTTAAAAGATTGTTTCAACCACACATCCACCAGGAAAAATGAAGTCATGAGATTTTCTCTAAATGGATGGACATGGAGAGTGTCATGAAGTAGAAGGACAGACATACAGTGATTACACTCATTTGTGTGATAGAAAAAGCACGAGACTAATACCCAAGGACAGTAGAAATATGGGGCAGGAGGACTGGTGTACAGGTGGAAGCTTGCCACAAGTAGGGTGGGGGAGCTAAGGATAGAGAAGGGACCACTATGACAATGATAGTTGGAAATCATCACTCTGGTTAAGAATTTAATGCTGAAAGAAGGTAAAGATATATGTGTGTGTTGTGGTGTGTGTGTGTGTGTGTGTGTGTGTGTGTATACTCCTGCCCCTCGAGGTGTTGCAGGTGTGGCTGCTGTGCCAGGCTGCGTCGGCAGGTGGCAGACAGGAGACAGGCTTGTCTACACCCAGGGCTATGTCCCATGGGCCCTGGATGGTTGATGGCTTGATATAGAAAAAGACTGGGCCCCCTGGGATGAACCCAGAGCCACGGCAGAACCTGACAGCTACCTGTGGTGTATTTGATATTCCAAAAACAGTAACAATAATGGACCTCATTCCCAACGAATGGAGACATTACTGGAACCCACTCGAGCAAATCAGTGAAGAACGGGAAGACAAGTGATATCTATCTGAATATCTATCTGTCTGTCTGTCTGTCTGTCTGTCTATCTCTCTCTCTCTCTATCTATATCTATATCTTCTCTATATATCTATATATCTCTTATCTAGCTCTATCTATCTCTATCTCTATCTCTATCTCTATCTCTATCTCTATCTATATCTATCTTACAACCTTCAGAACCTATATTGCAAGCCATAGTGTTCATATGGACGGAGTGGGGAGGGAGGTAAAGGTGCCTGCTGTAGAGGCAGGCTGGTTGTGGTGATGGTGGGGGTGGGGTAGAGACTTGGGGCATTGGTCTTGAAAAAATGTATACTGGTGGTGTTGAATATTGTGTGACTGAAACCCAGTCATGAACAACTTTGTAACTTGTGTGTCTAACAAGGTAATTCAATTAAAAATAATTTTTTTAAAAGGAGGTTATTCATATAGTTCAAGGAACTACTAATATAGTCAACTCTCTGAGGAAAAAGCACAGATTTTTTTTTTGGCTTTTTGGGCCACATCCAGCAGAATTCAGGGATTATTCCTGGCTCTGCACTCAAGAATTACTCCTGGCAGTGCTCAGGGACAGTATGGGAGACCTGGGACTGAACCCATGTCAGCTCCGTGCAGGGCGAATGCTCTCCCGCTGGACTATTGCTCAGGCCCCGAAGATACAGAAACTTAACTATAATTATTAAACAGACATTTGCTTCCTTGCAGCTGCTTTTTTTTAAAAAAATAAGTTAATAGAAATAACTACATGGCCAAAGAACTAAAAGGAAAAGGGAAGGAGAGATGGAAATTAAATATTAATTATTGTTTGAGCATCAGACAAAATATTGTGATAGATTAATTTTTATATCACATTACTTGGTACATGTTTAGAATTCTACCAACTCTGTTTCCTATTGTTTCACACCATCAACTAATATTCTAATAGTTGGAAATTGAGATCATTGTTATAGTCTGTCCTGATAGAGATTCCAGCGGAAGGAATAGCAGAAACTCCTGTGTCCAAGGCAGGTATTGATTGGGTTGGTGTGTCGGAGACACAAAGGACAGTAATTGGAAGTTAAGTAGAAAGTAATAAATTACCACCACATACCATTGTGAGCTTTAAATGTTCAGGGTGAGGAATGTGAACTGTAATTTCTCTATATTGTGTCTATGATCAGTTGAGTAGAAGAATGTAATAGCCGCTTCAGTGAATAAAGAAAATATGTATGTTTTTAAAATTGGAATGTTGTTTTGGATAGCACTTAACTTTGTTTTGGACAACTCATCATCCCATTTAAACCTGAGAGTAGAAGATTCCTGTGTTGAATGGGACCCTACTGGAGGAAAAGGTCAAGAAAATAAAGTTAAAGGAAAGAAAACAGAGGCAGGTAAGCTGGTTCATTAAATCTGGACAGATGTTTGTATATATTGATTCTTATGGGATGTGAACAAATTACGATGTTTTAATTTGTATACTATTATTAGTGGTAGTGGTCTTTTACTAATTCCAAAGCGAAACATAAGAATGTTTTGTTCCTAAATATGTCATTAACATTTCTTTATTTTTTCCTTTCTTTTTTAAATTCTCTTGTTTTACGATTTTATTTCAGTATTTGGTTCCTTTAAAGTTACCTCTACAGCAGTTTGAATTCATTAGAGAGAAGTTCCTAGTAAAGTTCCTGAATTTTATACTGACAAGTCCCCTGCCTTATGTGAAGGTTTTAGTTGAATGACAGTTTTATTTGTTGTCGAGTCCAGGACCTCACACATGCAAGACAGGTGCTGTATGTAGACAGTGAGCTGTATGTTTTTTTTTTCTGCTATAAGTATTTGTTATCAATGACAACTTGAGGTATAGGACCTCTGTGTTAGGTCTGTAATCACCAATATTCCAAACTGAAGAGGCAGACTTGTCTACTTCGTGTTGTCAGACTGATTCAGCTAGTCCCAGAGTATGGGGCCTCTTTTTGTTTGCCATTTTGGGTCATATCTGGGGTGCTCAGGACCCACCCCTGACTCTGTGCCAGGAGTCACTCACGGTGTTACTTAGGGGAGGACTACGTGTGGCAAGCACTCTACCGACACTACCATCTCTCAGGCTCAGACTTTCTTTTTTAGTAGAGGAAACTTTTGTTCAAACTGAAATGAAGTAATATTACTGACTTAGAACAGTGGATCATACAACAATTCTTTCAGGCTTCTGATCTGGTTTTATAAAGTGTTAAATTTCAGTTGTATCATAGTCTTAACAGTTGCCTATTTTTATCTGACAGTGTCCATGTTACTTCACTGAAGAAACATTCAAGGTGACAATCTATGTCTGTCTAGTTTTAGGATTTAGTATTCTAGCTTGGCTGAATAACTTTTTTTTTAACCAATAAGCAGATGCTGTGGCAGCAGCTTTTGTTAGCTAAACTATTGCACTTTGTAGACTGTCTGTATTGGTGACTTATATTATGAATGTATGGAATTATAGTGTGCTGCATAGTATGGATTTCTACTATATGTGTTAACAATAAGCTTGCTTCAAAAAATCTTTCTTGAAATTATTTTCCCTTATTTGATTTTTTTCTGCATTTGCTCATACCTGGCATCTTTATTGTATATTTAACATTTGAGTATTGGCACTTATTTGTATTTGACACAAGAGACAATAGATATTCTATGTTTTATAGTAGACAGTTTCAAAAGCATCAAGGATAAAAGTGTCATGTGCTGAAATTTAATCTGGCCCAGAGCCTCACAGCAAGCCAGATGACCCCCCACTCCATGACGACCTCCATTTTCCACATCTGGACTTCCCCCTCATCAGAACTCCATCCAGCAGACCAGCCTATTATAGCCCGGCTCTCGCGGCATGGGTTCATCAATAAATGCTGTATTTTGAGATGACTACAAGAGTATGCTACCCGCACGACAGAGCCTGGCAAGCTACCCGTGTCGTATTTGATATGCCAGATACCATTAACAATTATTGACCTCATTCCCATGACCTGATTGAATGGTTTGAGGCTCTTTATGTTCCTGGAGCAAGCAGGTGCCCTTGGGCTCTACTTGCATGAGACAGGTCATATGGAGATGTTACTGGTGCCCGCTCGAGCAAATTGATGATAAACGGGAAGATAGTGATAGTGATAGCGCTGAAATTAGTGAATTCAATTCATATACTGTGTTTTACTAGAAATACAATATTATTGTTTTTCAAAATTATCATCCTCTGTTTGCTCATTATTGGTGAGAGGGTTTTAGAGTTAGGGTATTAGAAATTATATGGTACCAGATTTAAGTTTATAAAGTTTTCTTTAGTTATTTAAAGATTTTAAGATTACTGTATTTAGCGTTTCAGATGAAAACTGGCCCTTGAGCACATAGGTTTGTACAGGGAGAGTCCACATATACTTCTGTACTCGTAGATCCAGCCATGGAATGTCAGTTGTCCAACCTGCAGATGTAAAATTGTGCATCCACAGTGCACAACCCTAAAAAATAGACTTCTTTTCTTTTTTTTCCCCCTTTTTTGGGTCACACCCGGTAATGCTCAGGGATTACTCCTGGCTCTGTACTCAGGAATTACTCCTGCGGTTCTCAGGGGACCATATGGGATGCCGGGGATCGAACCCAGGTCAGCTGCGTGCAAGGCAAACGCCCTACCCACTGGACTATCGCTCTGGCTCTAGACTTATTTTCAACTGCCTGAGGAACCTCCACATGGTTCTCAGGTCACCTATATTTTTATTTCTCTCTTATCTCCTTTTAATACCTTTTTATTGTAGAATATGATAGACATTTATTCGTCTCATAAATAATTAGTTCACTATATGTCAACTGGATACTGTGGGGTATATAGGGATAAACAATGTCTTTGCCTTCAAAAAATTTTGTCTTAATGTGCAATGGTAAGTGTGAATAAAGGAGTTTGGGGAAAGAAAAGTGTGCTGAGCTGCCACATATTGAAGTTGTTAGGATAATGATCCAAACTGAAAGTCACAGTCAAACATTTATTCACTTACTGTGTTGGTTTAAAACACGGTCCCAGGGGCCGGAGCAATAGCCCAGAGGGTAGGGCGTTTGCCTTGCACACTGCCGGCCTGTGCCAGCCCGGATTCGATCCCCGGCATCCCATATGGTCCCCTGAGCACCGCCAGGAGTAATTCCTGAGTGCAGAGCCAGGTGTAAAGCCTGAGCATTGCCGGGCGTGACCCAAAAAACAAAAAAAACAAAACAAAACAAAAAACACAGTCCCAAAGGGCCCACTCCCACAGTGTTCCATTTTTCCTATCAGAATGGTACCGATTGGGGATCAGGGGCAGATTGTAACCATAAGGCTACTTAGAGGACTTGCCCAGGATGCCCCTGCTAAAGACTCCTGCTGTTTATGTACCGGGCCTAAGAAGGCAGCTTAGAGGTGGCAAGGTTCGGAGTTTAAGAGTTACTGGGATAAAGTGAAGCAAAGTTTCACCAGCCCAGCCCTGTCACCTTCAAGGAGATCTTTCTAGGGGCCTCTGAAATGGGTCTCAGCTGAGCGGTCCTTCCTCCTCTGTCCTTTATAGCCTCAGACGCCCTCCCTCTAAATATAAATATGCAAGCAGTGAACACAGATATCCCCAGAACATGGGTAGGGGGTGACGTGAATTGTAGTAGTGACCTAATACGGTGTGAAGGGAGCTCACCCAGGTTAAGCCTTTGTTGTTGTCTGTGTCGGATCTATGATCACATACAGGACTTAAGATGAAGTTGAACTCCACCGATGAGTTATATGGTCTTGTAGAATCTGGGTGAGCTTCTTTAAGGGAATATTACAGAAGCAGAAAAAATTTATCAAGCGTTTGGTCCTGCAGTGTTAGAGGGAGTGCAAAGAAGAAGGAGCTGAAGCAGACTGTGAGTTCAGGACCACTTTAGCTAATGCATTTTAGCTAGATACTGCTCCCAGCGAACGATAAAGCTAAAAAGGTGGGTAACCTGGGACCAAGTCAAGAACAACGTGAAATGAAGATGTTGGTAGACCTTAAGGAAGTACTTGAAGGTTTTAAAGTAATAGGTTTTTATCTGGTAAACAGTAAGTAAGATGAATCGGGTTATGAAGAGATCTTTGGGAAGCTGTTAAAATAATCCAGAGAGATTACAGAGGAGGGAGGTGAGGGTCATGTTTCACCTGAGATAGTAATAGCTGCTCTAAAAGTGCACTTAGGGCTGAAGTCAAGAATGCTAAGTGAAAGGGTTCTGGTTTTATTCAGTTTTTCTCTGAAATTTAAGCTACCAGTTTCAATAGTTTTGTCTGTTTTTCTTTCCCCATGCTGTTCCTCATTTCTTTACTTCTGGTAAGTTGTAATTTTTGGTGTATTTTTTAATGCAGCAATACAGTATCATTAAGAAGCTATTTAAAAAAAAATTTCTTTGGGCTCTAAGAATTACTGAAGGGTTTAATACTTGTCAATTTACCATATTATAGAGGAAGTCAGATGGGGCATTGCCCACTTTAGTAAGATAAATGCTTTGTAATATTTGATACTGTCCAGGGAATGTTTTAAAATTTCTTTGGTGTTTATTTTGAGCTTTTTAAGAATTATTGAAGAGTTTAGGGGCCGGAGCGATAGCCCAGCGGGTAGGGCATTTGCCTTGCACCACGGCCGGCTTGTGCTGGCCTGGGTTTGATCCCGGCATCCCATATGGTTCCCGAGCACCGCCAGGAGTAATTCCTGAGTGCAGAGCCAGGAGTAACCCCTGAGCATTGCCGGGTGTGACCCAAAAAAGAAAAAAAAATTATTGAAGAGTTTAGTACTTGTCAGTTGACTATATACTATAGAGGACGTCAGATTGGGCCTTGCCCACTTTAGTAAGAGAAATGCTTGGTAATATTCGATACTGTCCAGAGCATGAATCTGGGTAATTGCTCTTTCTCTTTTTAAGAAGAAAAGATCCAGAACAAAAATACTTCCTGCTTCTTAAGAAGGTTATTTCATTTTAATTACAATAAGCCTAATTTTTCCCTTGTGTTTATTTAAGAATAACTGCGAAATGTTAATAACCCATTATCTGTCTAAGTTCTCCGCCAAAAGAAGTATCGTCTCATTTTGGCATTGTGTCTTTTAGTTTTGTTTTCTGTGGTGCCAAGGGTCCAACTCAGGACTCATGTGTGCAGGGCATGTGCATTACCACTGAGCCATATCTCTGGCCGATGGCCTTGTTCCTTATTTTAGCTGTGTGTTCTTTGCATCAGTCTTGTCAGTGTCTGTGTGATATTACTATTCTGAGCCTGCTTTGTGTCAGTGACACTGTGTTTTGTTGATTTCTTCCATTGGACTTTTTATTAACCAATAACTGCTTAATAATAATTTAGTTAAAGTGTTAGTTTTTTGTCATATAATTGAACAATTTTTAAAGGTTTATTCCATGATTTTTAATTTTATTTTAGGAACCATTTTTAATTGCCCATGATTTTTCTCTCTTGTTCCTGTTCATATAGAAGTGGTACACCATCCCCCAAGCGGACTTCCATAGGCTCCAGACCACCAGCAGTGAGAGGCAGCAGAGATCGTTTTACTGGGGAATCATACACAGTGCTAGGTAAGATTTATATCGTGGTTCATTATATCAGGGAAAGGCATCGCCGCCACACCAGTGCGCATTGGACAGGCTCCACTGCCTTGTGGATTGAATGAATCTTTACAGAGTTTCCAGCTCTGGACACCTAATTACTTTGGTTGGTTTTCAAATTCTCTTATTGTCAATATGTTTAAACTGTTGCTATATAATGCTCTGCATACTCATTTAATCTTTAGAGGGCTTAATAAGAAAGAACATTTCTGAATCTTTTTATGTTTGGAAAAAAGTAATAGCATCAAGTGAAGTTAGAGAGCTCACTACATTGACACTTCCTCTCTTGAATCGGAGTTTTGGGTGCTTTTTAGTGGATGAGACCTAGGTGCAAAATGTGTGACTTACAAGGACGAGTCAAAGACATCATTCTGATCTTTTGTAGGAGACACTGCTATTGAAAGTGGACAGCATTATTGGGAAGTCAAGGCCCAGAAAGATTGTAAATCCTACAGCGTGGGAGTAGCATACAAGACTCTGGGGAAATTTGACCAATTGGGAAAAACAAATACCAGTTGGTGTATCCACGTCAACAACTGGCTACAAAATACATTTGCAGCAAAGCATAATAATAAAGTCAAAGCCTTGGATGTTTCTGTTCCTGAGAGAATAGGTGTCTTTTGTGATTTTGATGGGGGGTAAGTTATTTTCCCATAATCATTTTTTTATCACTAATTTTGTCCCCAGTACTTTTCTTTCCGTTGACATTGTGGGGGGTTTTGGGGGGGCATTTATGATTTGATCACAGTTTCAGCTCTAAAATTGATATGATGTGTGATATTTTCCAAGAGCTCTGTAAGGAAGATTTTGCTAATTTTCATACTTAAGCACTGAAATTTCTTTAATCAGTTTTAATTCCAGATTTATTTATTTATTTATTTATTTATTTATTTATTTATTTATTTATTTATTTATTTATTTATTTATTTTGCTTTTTTGGGTCACACACGGCAATGCTCAGGGGTTTCTCCTGGCTCTGCACTCAGGAATTACTCCTGACGGCGCTCGGGGGGACCATATGGGATGCCGGGGATTGAACCCGGGCTGACATGGGCCGGCCACGTGCAAGGCAAATGCCCTACCCACTGGACCATCACTCTGGCCCCTAATTCCAGTTTTAATTCCTCCCCTACCTTGGGTTTGATTGTTGTTGGGTTTTGAGCCAGACCTGGCAGTATTTAGGGCTTTCTCTCCTACTCTGACCTGGGTTAATAGGAATAACCCAGGTCAGTTGCGCACAAGGCAAGTGCCCTTTCTAGCTACCTTACCTTGTGGCTTTTTCTTTCTTGTTTTTAATAAAGCATTAAAGTCAGATTTTTTGAATTGGAATAGACCTTAGACATTACCCAGTATATAGACCTTAGACATTACCCAGTATATCTATCCAATGATACACTGGGTATATTAGATATACCCAGTATATCATTATGCAGTATAAAATCTTCATTACATTATATTTGCAAGTAGTTGTCATCGCTGTACTCAAAGAATGCTTTATGTTGAAGATTCCTGTCCTAGTAATCTGTTTCTTTTTGGGATAGCACTTAGTGAAAAGACTTCTCTTAAACTCACACATCTTCCAGGTTGGAGTGATAGTACAGCCTTGCGCATGGGCAATCCTGGCTGGATCCCCAGCATCTCATATGGTTGATCTAGTAATTGCCATCTAGTTTTTGAAATATTAACAGTAAATTGTTACATGTGGAAGATTGCAAAGCATAGCTAACCTAAGTTTTTTTCAAGAGAATCTATATTCTCAATGCCTGATAAGTGTTTTATATAGGGAAGCATAAGTATTTGTTAAGTAGTAATAAAGGATCAATTGAGCAATGAATGGGTCAAAATGAAAGTTTGGTGGTATGAAAATAGAATTTATAGAACTTGAAAACTAAATATGGATCGGAGGGAGAGAGATGAAGGATTGAAGATGACTCAGGCTTTAGCCAGAGTTATCACGAGGATGACAGTGTAATCTGGCAGTTAGGGAACAGTGTTCTGGTTAAAAATCAGATGCCAGCAGGATGATTACATGGCATGTCTGGCAAATACTTGGAACTTAGAAGTAGAACTCAAATTTTATAAAAAAAAAAGTAGAACTCAAGCTAAATATTTAAGACAGTGCCACAGAGTAGCTACTATAGATTGCACAGAGTAGTTAAATTTAATTTTGTTCTTAATTTTATTACCATATGTATATTTCTTAATATTTGAGGTAAGAGGGCCTGAGCAATAGTCCAGTGGGTAGGGCATTTGCCTTACATGCGGCCAACCCAGGTTCAATCCCGGCTCCCATATGGTCTCTCCACGCAGTGCCAGGAGTAATTCTTGAGCACAGCGCCAGGAGTAACCCCTGAGCATTGCTGCTGGGTGTGACCCAAAAAGCAAAAATAAATAAATAAATAAATAAATAAATAAATGAATAATAGATAGATAGATAAATAAATAAATAAATAAATTTGAGGTAGGGGCCAGAGCAATATTATACAAGGTAAAGAGTTTGCCTTACACCTGCAACGTATATAATGGTATTAAACCATATTGTCTCAATAAAATTGTATCATAAAAAATAAAAAAAATAAAAAAAAGAGTTGGCCTTGCATGTGGCCCTCCGAGTTCAATCCCCAGCATCCCATATGGTCTACACATTCATTGCCAGGAGTAATTCCTTAGTATAGAGCCAGAAGTAACCTCTAAGCATCACCAGGTGTGATCTAAAAAGCAAATAATAATAATAATAATAATATAATAATAATGATGATGATGATAATTTGTTTGAGGTTATGTGTATTTAAAACAGTGTTTTATTTTATTTATTTTTTAAATACTCAGTATTTTAATAAGGAGGTATAAATGTTGGTTTCTTTTCTTCTCTGTTTGGTGATAGGTGGCCTTTAGGGAAAAATTAGAGAAAGAAGAGCATGGACAAGAATGTATAATTAGAATAGGAGAAAAAGAGAAGGTACCATCAAGGTTAGGATATAAACCAAGAAAAGTCTTGGGAGAAGAGTTTCAAGAAGTGGTTGCAATTGTAAGGAGGATCAGGTGGAACAGTTATCAATTATTTATTTTAGTTGCATATCATATTGGAAGGCAGACTGAGAATTTGTAAAGAGAAAAAACCAGAATCAGTGGTAACTAAAGGACAGTTTCAGAGATAGGAGTGTGAGTGTGGCTTAAGTAGTTTGATAGAGTAAGCCTTACATAGTGAGATTTGGCTAAGAAATCTGATTATAGTAAAATCGAGGAAGAAGTAGCCTTGGTTTTTATTCAGCTAAGGGAAGCTTTTGTTCATAATGATGCAATAAGGAGATTGTTTATAATTAGAAAAGTAAGCTAGAGATCTTGGAAACAAGGGACAGGAAATTAGGCTTGGGCTTTTGCATACTACTAATTTTCACTGGGGGCATGGAGTGTGTGTGGTTCTCCCAAGAAGTTCTTAACAGGCCCTTGGGGCCACTCCAGGTGTCTTTGGCCCTTTGCCTGATGCTGCAGGGACCCAGCTCTGCTGGGACCTGCCTTGGCCAGGCTTGGTGGCTGTGTTGGGGCACTGTGTTGTGCTAGGAATTGACCTCAGACCTCCACCTGCCAGGCCTGTGCTCTAGCCCATTGAACTATCTCCTGGGCTCTCATTACTGACTTCAAGGGAGAATTACTAAACTTATAGTTTGCAACAACAACAAAAAAAGCCAAAATAGCTTTAAATTACTATTTCTATACTTCTATGCTACATTTAATTAGACATTAAAGTTTCTTGTATAATAAGTTGGATTTTTTCCTTCTTCATTTTAGGTCTGCTTTCCTTCTATGATGCAAACTCAAAGCAGTTGTTATATTCCTTTAAAACAAAATTTACTCAGCCGGTGCTACCTGGTTTCATGGTTAGTATCTAATCTATCTTTTAACTTATCTATTATTTGGTTTGGAACATTAAGAAGAATCTATGCTGTATATTTGCACAAGACGATGCCTTGTTTTCTGATATTCCTTTTCTTTTCCCAGTTCCCCTTTCCAAAATTTTACTCTCTGTAAATTTTTGGTATATTTTATTGAAGTAAATGTTAATAAAAATTCACAAACCGCAATATGTAGTTTTGATGAATTTTCATAGATCTGAACTAGGTTTATTTTCTCCATTATTCTGGCACCTTTCTGTAGATATTTTGAGTAAATATTTTTCTTAATTGCTCAGATGTAGTCTAAAAAAAAGTAATGCAGTAGTTTTATAGTTGAAGAGTTATATTCTATTTTAGAAGTTATTGTTCATGAAAATACTAACTTAAAAATTTATATTAATTTTGTAGTTATCAATTTCACAGGCCAGTAGATTCTTTAGTAGTCTTGTTTCTGGGCAAATATTGAACACTTCAGGATAAAATCAAGGAATATCTAAAGTCTTCAAGAAACTCTTAAGTTTCTAGACTCTCCTTGGCTTTAAGATTTTCTGCTGTATATGTGGCAGTTAAGGTTATTTAAACAACCTATTCTTTCATATTTTAGTTTTTTGACTTCCAGATGTTATTGTTCACTTAATTGAATATTAATTTTCCACTTCACAATTTCGTGGGCTAGGAGTCTGCCCACGCTTGCTCAGGACTCTGTTGGCTACTCAGGATGATAGCCAACCGGGCTGGATAATCTGTGCTACAGGGTCCATCCTCAGGCCTGGCCATTTGATGCTGCTTTGGCCCCTGATGTGTTTGGCGGCCTTCCCAGTGTTTGGAGGCCAAGACTGCATCCAGTAGTACTTGGGGACCATGTAGTGTCAGGGACTAAACTCAGGTCTTAGACATGCAGGGCATGTGCTTCTGACCCCTCACATATCCCTGTGGCCCCAGAAAAGGTGTTGTTTTTCATAAACTCATTTGTTCCCCAAAAATGGAAGGTGTTGGGTATATTTAAATATTACTACTTGTATTTTTTCCGGAAGCCCACTTAATGTTCTTGTAACATACTTGGGCAGAAACTAATAGATTTTACTGTGTTTGAGTAGGGTATTAAAATTTTTATGGAAATAGTGTTTTGGGCCACACTAGGCATTACTGAGGGACTACTTCCGGCTCTCTGCTCTGATGTAGAACCTGGGGATCACATGCCTGCCCATAGGCTGCATGCAAGGCAAGGATTTTAAGTCCTCTACTCTATCTCCAGCCCCATGGCTTTTAAATATTCTGATAGTGAGGTGTGGTCTCAAGCCACACCTCATTATCAGAATAGAAAGTAATAAGTGGAATAAGAGAGTTGGCTTTTTATTGTCTTCCTTTGTACTGAAGGTTACTGTAAGTAATAATTGCCAATGCTTTTGCTTCGGCATGTTTTCAAAATTAGGCAATACTGCCCCTATCCCACCACAAGTACTAGAAGTATGCAGAGATAGAGTGGGAAGGGTGATAGAATTTATGGATACAAAAGGAGGGAGGTAGACTGGGGGTGGAGGTGGAAGGAGAGGAACTGGGGACCTTTGTGGTGGGAAATGTAACTGGTAAAGGGACAGGTGTTGGAACATTGACCAAAACCCAGTCATGAACAACTGTGTATCTCATGGTGATTTAATAGAAAAAAAACTGTCATGGGTGCATTCCTTTACCTATTTTCAATACTCAGTTCTAGTCTAGTGTTACTATTTCCAACTATGTAACCAAACGGTGAACAACTTTGTAATGCTCTATTGTATGGGGATTCAATAAAAAAATAAATTAAGGGGCACGAGCAATAATCCAGCGGGTAGGGCGTTTGCCTTGCACATGGCTGAACCAGGTTCGATCCCCAGCATCCCATATAGTCCCCGAGCACCACCAGGAGTAATTCCTGACTGTGGAGTCAGGAGTAACCCCTGAGCATTATCAGATGTGACGCAAAAAAGCAAAAAATAAATAAACAAATAGCCCAGCGGGTAGGGCATTTGCCCTGCACGTAGCTGGCCTGCGCCGGCCTGGGTTCAATCCCGGCATCCCATATGGTCCCCTGAGCACCGCCAGGAGTAATTCCTGAGTGCAGAGTCAGGAGTAACCCCTGAGCATCGCTGGGTGTGACCCAAAAAAGCAAAAAAAAAAAAAAAAAATTTAAAGTTATGGTGCAATTGGAGGGTACTCTTTTCCTGTTTGCTTAAAGGTGATTTCCAGTGAGACAGTGTCTTTCTTCTGAAAAGGGGATGGATGGTATGCTAAAAAAGTATGGCAGCATCTAGCCTAGGATAATCCAGCCTTATAAGTTTCTGCCACGAGCCTTTAGTTTCTTCTGTAGTGTGATTATCTAGTGAGTACTGTTATGGGGTGTTTTTGTTTCGGTTTGGAGCCAAACCTGGCAGTGCTGAGGGTCTACTCTGTTCTCTATGTTTCAGGTTTGCTTCTAGTGATACAAAATATGCACTCAGCCCAGTAAGCTATCTCTTTTGCCTACCCAGTGAGTTTATAGAATTCGGATTCGACATGCCAAAAACCAGTAACAATTATAGACCTCATTCCCATGACCTGATGGAATGGATTGAGGCTCTTTATGTTCCTGGAGCAAGCAGATGCCCTTGGGCTCTACTAGCATGAGACAGGACATATGGAGATGTTACTGGTGCCCACTCGAGCCAATCGATGATGAACGGGAAGACAGTGATGCAGTGATACAGTGATAGCTCTAAAAAACATTTGAGTTAGCATTTCTCCCCTCAACTCAAACATTGGAACTTGTTGATATTCATATGAGAGGCATATTGCTTTTGAAATGGAGATATACGAGTCCATTTTGATTTAAATTCTTAAGCTTTGTTTTCTTTTTCTCTTAGGTTTGGTGTGGTGGACTTTCTTTGAGTACTGGAATGCAGGTTCCAAGTGCTGTGAAAACACTTCAGAAAAGTGAAAATGGAATGACTGGTTCAACTGGCAGCCTAACCAATGTTACTCAGTAACGACTGCTCAGAATTGTGTCCCCGGCATCCCACCCTCTTGATTGGGTGGCCTTTTCTGTGCAGTTACTAATCACAGAACTTATAAGTGTTGGAAATCAGGTTTACTACATTCTACTTTAAGACCTGGAATCTGTTTAGCATCACGCATCTTGTATGAAGCCTTTCTAGGAAGCTAATGTGCAATACCATAGAAGCAAGCATATACAAAGCAGGAGACTCATGTATTGAAAAATGGAAAAAGGCAGTGTTTAAATAGGTGTAAAGAAGCTCACTTTTGTGTTCTTTAGGTTATCTTGTCTCTTCTAATATGTTTAAGTACATATAGGTAACCCTAGGGCTTGGGTTGAATAGCATTTAAATCTTGCCTTTTAGCTATACTTCTTTTCTTAAGCCTTATTACTTCATACTATTTTGTTCTTTCACTGAAGCTTTAAATATACACTGTCCTCTAAGATTTTAGAAAAATTAAAATAATTGGTTGGATATACAAGTAAAATTTTCTTACCATGTTTATTTCCCCCACCCCCTTAGTTTTATAAATAAGTGTTACTGCTTAGATTAAAAACAATTTTCTCCAACTATTGTGATAGTTCTCTTTTGGTTAAAACTCACAATAGAGAATGGATAAGAACTTTCTAGACATATCAGCTTAAAATTACCCCAATTTCTTTTTATTTGACTGCTACACTAATAGTGACAAAGGGATATTCTATATTAGATTTATTTTTAGTTCATCTTTTTGGACGATAAGGTTTTCCAAAGATTTATATTTTCTGATTTTGTTGTCTGGTTCAATAGTTACCTAGTTTAATAAAATCACCTTTGATAACCTAATCAGATTCCCTAATTTATAGGGAATCGCCTTTAAATTAGGTGATTAATAAAATCACCTTTGATAGTTAACCTAATCAAATTCCCACTTTGAATTTGGAGATAACTAATAATAATAATATACTGATTTTGGTCCTTTCCAGGAAGGGTGTAAGTTTATTAAAGTTCAGAAATAGAGAGGACCAGGGAAGGCATTTCAGGGTTAAGGTGCTAAGATTACATGTAGGAGACCCTGCTTTAATCCCTGGCACCACATGTCATCTCCTTAGCACCACCAAAAAAAAAAATTAGTCAGAAAGTAGAACAACCTTTACTATTCCATTTTTGTCTGAGAGGTATAGGTTTTAAAAAAGGAGTTGCCTAAAATTTCTTTAATGAACTTATTTGTGTCTGCTTTTTAATAATACATGAAATGACTGAAGCAATTGTTTTTGGAAAAATTACATATCTGACTTTGGCTCATGAGTTTCAAACAACTATTCTGAGATTTTTTTTTCTGTTAATTCTCTTGCCAAACTTAATTTGATTTCTAATAGGGTATAATTTTTCTGGAAAATGAACATTCTTTTCCAGACTTAGGGAGAAACACACTAAACAGTGGGTAAAACATATAGTTGTTGAGCCAAACAAAACTTTTTTTTACAGTTGATTAAAACTTGTAACCATTCCTTAGAACCAAACTAAAAGTTGTAATTATAGTATATAAGAATTTATTGAGCATTATAAAGAGACCTTTATTTTTATTTTACTTAGTTTTTGAAGATTTTCACATTAACTTTCATTCTTATTTTAAGTATCTTTAGCTATAAAACCTTCTCCCAAGAAGAGGCCATTGTTGCTTACATTTTAAGTTGGTATCTGTAGAAGAGTAATAAACTTGATTCCCAAAGTTTACTGCTTAAAGTTTCAGTCATAGATAAAACAAATCTAATTGAGGAAAATTATTTGAATTGGGGTATTTTTTTTTGGAGGACATTCAGTCTCTATCATTATCCAATGACATACTGTATTTTTTAGACATAAAAAATTAGGGAATAACATATTCAGGTACTATTTCGATTCTCCAAACAAATAACATTTTTGCATTTTTGTTTCTCCTAAAAATTTTAAAGAAATACTTGGAACTTTTGTTATTCTTTATAAAGATTATTCTGGGACTTAAAGAAATAGGAAGTTATAATTCCCTTCCACAGAGTCTAACCTTAAAAGCAGTAGTTTAGTGATCAGGCTGCTTTGTGTGAAGTTATATTAGTACAGTTTAGCAAAAATAACACAGAAAAAGCCAGAAATTGTTCTATAAAGGTTTTTTACTAATATGTCTTATATAATTGTGTCTTCTCAATAACTCAGTGCCTTCTTCCTCCAAGCATACTTTTTCTCCAGTACCCCATGTAGTGTTAACTGATATTTAGGCCAGAGACCATTATGTTGTACAAATAAGGGACATGGGGCAAAGGAAGTATTAATCAGGGGTTGGAGGAGGACATTCAGCTCTATCACTTGCTCATGTTTTCATTTGAAATCCTTCATAGAAAATTTCCTAATATTCATTTGGAAAAGTTATTTGAAATACTAGTACTACTTTAAAATAAGAATCTGAGGTCTTCCTCTTGCTGCTTTTTAAAGGTCTCAAAAAATGAAATTTCTGGAGTTTGTATGTTTAGTTTATTTATGCTAAGCTGGAGAAATTTTGATGCCTCATTTTCAGACTAGAAAGTAAGCAATTGTAGTGCCTATTTTAATAGTCTCAAACTAACCTTACTTGGCTAAAAACACTGATGTTTTAATTTAAAATATCAAGTGCTTTGGATCAATTAAATACATCACAGAAAGAGGACATAACCTTCAAATATTCTTTATTGGCTTATTTACGCTTTGCTTTTACCTGTTTAACAGATTGTTTTCTGTAAAAGAATTCGTGAAAGGTAGACTTTGGTAGATATATCATACTTCAGATATATCATACTTAGAAAAAATTGTTTCAGAACAGCATTTACCTAGTACTGCATTTCTATTTTAGCAGTGAATTCCATACAAGTTTTAGCAAACTGTATAAAGAAGTGAAGGATAAAAAGAAGAAGAAATGAAGGATTGCCTTAAGCACTTTAGAAGTTCTATTACAACTCATTTTGACTCTTTGGGCTGACCTTGTTTCCTCTATCTTTAACTTTCAGTAAATGTGCTTTTGCCAAGTTCACTAAAAGCATGTTGAACTATATAGTGACTGTATGCTATTCATTGAGTGTTGCAGATGTAAATAAATGGACTGGAAAGTATTAGAAATTGTAAAGAAATTGAAAGTATTAGGGGGCATGCCTGTCTGAACTGATTTTAATGGTGATGGGCTCTGTATCACTTTAAGAAACCATAAAATGCTGCTAGCAGTTCAGCTAGAGGTGGCCTACTTTGTTCAGTAATCTTTTTGCCCTGTGCTATCTTCTAAAGAGACATTGGCTTGATTTAATTTCCTAATTTATGACATTAAGGCATAAATACTATCATGTATCTTTGGAATTTTGTGATCCTTGGTAGTATAAGTAATGAGTAATTTGTAATGAAATTTTTAATTAGGCTGACATTGTTTCACGATTTACAGAGAATGACTCATTTTTCTGTATACTTTTTTTCATAAATGAATTAGTTCATTATTTTTGTTTCTTTTGGAAACATGAAATAAGAAAATACTTTAAAATGATTATTTGGAAGTATTAATTTTAGAAGAGGACGGTGTAGACTCTTATAAAATGTTAAAATGCATATCTTATTTTTAAATCATTATCATAATTCCCTTTTTTAAAATACCATGCTGTTAATCAGTGTTCATTCATTAGCTAACAAATTATACAACTCACAATATGTAGTTGATGTGACAGATTTTGTATTAAGATTTCCAAGATTAGTAGTTTATTTTACTATGTATGTATAGTTTTGCTGCTTGGTATGACAAAGTTTGAATCTTAAAAATAATGTTTTGCTAATAAACCAGAAATTTTAAAGGTAAACATTTTATAGTTTGTAAAATATTCAAATTAACACTATAATTTGGCTTACTTTTATATAGTCACATAAAATGGGTTTGGGAAAGTATCTTGATTTTATTTTTACACTGGATAATTCTTTTTTGAGAAATGTACCATCAGCATAAATTTGTTTTAACATCCAAGTCATCACAAAGTTACATTATTTTTAACCAAAATATGTATTTCTTGATGCTGGTACCAGAATATCATGTTTGTTTCAATTATCATCACAAAGATTACCTCATTTTCAATATAGTTTGTTTTATGTATATTTTACAATATCCACATATGCAAATAGTGTGATCATGATTGTGACCTGAAATGTCTGATTAAATGTTTTGAGCTTTTTTAGAGAGTAAACTGGAGTTTAAATGGATTCTATTATATATATTTTTAAAGATACTGTTGGGCATGCCATATAAAGGTTAATGTTGGCTTAAAATAAATTGACAGAAATTGCTGTACTTTTCAGATAACCCAGTTTTTAATTAAAATAGTGTTTGTTATTTTTGAGTAAATGCAAGATATTCACTTTGGTGTCAGTTATTTAAACTATGTTTGTTTAACCTGATATAGTTTCTTAGTTGCACTTATTTAATATGAGTTGGTCCTTAGCAATGAACTGAACGTGTAGAGGATTTCAGAGGTATGTAGAGTAGAAGCAGAAGGTAGGCTGAATGTGTTTTCTTTGGTTTGGAGCTTATGTTTGGGCCAGTTTAAAACTTATATTCTGGGTCATAGAGATAGCGTGGTGGGCTAGCCTGCTAGTCTTCATATTTTGCATGCAGAAGCCTAGGTTTGATCCCTGACACTGCATGCTCCCCAGACTGAACTGGGAGTAGCCTCTGAGCACTACTTGGTGTGGTCCACAACTGAAAAATAAAAGAAAGATCACATCGGTAGAAGGTATTTTATTAGCATTACACCTTTTTTGGAAAAGCTAAGGACTATGAAAATGCAAAATATTTGAAAAGGAAAACATTTCCAGTATATCCACAGGTACCAAAGCATGGAGTCCATCTTTTAAAGGAGAACTCTTACTATAAATATGTAATGGCTAAAACTTATAGTAATTTATATTAAATAAGGCTTTAAAGTATCTGTACATGATACAGAACTTTTGGATCTGCACATGTACATTTTGGGTTCTTTTCTTTTTTAAGGTTTTTAAAATCAGTCACCTGAGCTCTAACATAATGGATCTGTAGCCCCTATATTACTCATTTACTATCTTTACGCCTTCATTACCTTACACAAAATAATTGTAAAATGTTAAGTCTACCTCGCAGGGCTCATGTGAGGAATAACATGAATTGGAATAAGTGAAATTGCTTCAACAGTAAAATGTTATGTAATTGTAAGATAATATTTTCAACTAATATGGATTTAAGTGTTTAGGTACTTCTAGATTCCCTTTTATTTAGTTAAAAGCATGTACTTAAAAGTTAGTTTCACCAAGACTTGAGATATGATTTAAAAAAAAAAAAAAAACCTTGATGAAAGGCCCTCTAACAATTTTTAGTTGTTCTTAACCATTGGTCTTTTTAGTATTTTTCTCATCAAACCCTTTACTGTGTATCAAGACTCCTAGATCTTTATTTCTCCTGCAGCTTTAGCGTATCAAAATAGAGTATTGGCATAAACAAACAAACCAAGCTGTTCCATTCAGATTCTGGTGCTTTGAATTTATGAATGCTTATGCTCCGTGCAAAGACTGAATTTGACCTGAGTTCTTTCTAAACGAGATGTAACAACATTTTTGTCATTGAATAAAGAACAAAGAGATTTATGTGCCCACATAATTAATATTTGACAAGTTTGTTGCATTGTCATTAAAACAACATTTCAAAACTCTGGTAATCTGGATATCATTTATATTTCTTCCATTTGTTTTGCTTTTAACTGAATTACTGTTTTTTGAACTACAGAATATTTGATGTGGTTTTGGATATCAGCACAGATGCAATGTAGCACTGATAATTCTAATTCCTCAGGTGTAACTTTTATGTTATACTGGAAGACATTACTAACCTACTTACAGTATATTCAGTGCTGGGGCCAGAGCTAGATAGTGCAATAGGTAGGGCATTTGCTTTGCATGTGGCTCCCCTGGTTTGATTCTCATTTACTCATGGTCCCCTGAGCTAGCCAGAAATGATTCCTCGGTGCAGAGCCAGGATTAAGTTCTGAACACCGCTGGGGCTCAAAAACAAACAAAGCCAATTATATTTAGTGCTGCAAACTGGAGTTTTGATAAGTATATTGCCTTATTTTCCTTGAAAACAAGACCATACTCCTCAAATGGCTTTTAAATTTTAGAATATTCACAGTAGCCTGATGTTGAAATGACTATGTTCGGTATAGAATGACCAAGCTAAATTCTTTTCAAAGCACCTGTAGTAGGGCTTGAGATAGTATAGCAGATAGGGTTCGATCCCTGGCATCCCTTATGGTTCCCCAACCACAGCCAGAAATGATTCCTGAGTGAGAGCCAAGAGAAAGCCCTGAGCATTGCTGTGTGCCCCAAAACAAAACCAACAAAAAGGATCTATAATGAGTTATTAAAAATTTTGACTTTTTCTGCTGGTCTTTGAGTTTATCAATTCACATGAAGTTTATCAATTCTGAATGCAAAGAATAAAAAAAAAAGCCAGTCTCCTCCTCTCCAAAATTTTATAGCAGTGCTCTTTGACAGAACTTAAGCAATGATGGAAAAGTTTTAGTTTCCAATTTTGAGATTTGTGACATCTTGGTAGAGAAAATAGGACTCTAAATCTTTCTAAAATGTATATTAGAATTTTTTAAAGTATTTTATTATACCACCGTGAGATAAACAATTACAAAGATGTTCATAAGATGTTCATATTTGGGTTTCGGTCACACAGTGTTCCAGCACCCATCCCTCCACCACTGCCCATTTCCCACCACCAACATCCCAGATTCCCTTTCCCCTCTCCCTAGCCTGCCTCCATGGCAGGTTCTTTCTTTCCCTTTCTCTATATCTTTCTCTTTTCCTTCCCTTCCACATTGTGGATTACAATATATTGGAACTTAAAAACCAGTTTACATAAACATTTAAGGATGAAATTAGTTGAACTCAAGTAAGATCATTTTCACCTAGGGAAGTATGAAGGCTCAGGAATGGAGATGGAATAGTCTTGAGTCATGAAGGAGTATGAAAAACATGAGAGATCTGTCCCCTTCATACAAAGGATGGAGGGAAGGGTGTGACATTTCAAGGGAACAATTAAGCAGTGTCAAGATTCCAAACACTCATTTTCAAAATTTAATTCTATTTCCAGATTCCTCTTACATCAGAAGCCATTACTCATGGCAGTTTTCAGAACAGCCAAATATGTGCAACTTAATTGTAAATTGAATAGGTGACCAGAATTTCAAAGGCTGCCCTGAATAACCTGCAACACCACTGGTACCTAGTTGTTTAGACACAGTCCCCAGGTCGGAGTCATTCCTCTCCTCACATAAGTGGTATCAGTGCATATAGATTTTTGTGGAAATTGACATCCTCAGTTAGAACCCTTTCCTCCATACTCCAGTTCTGTGCTTGAGTGAATCTCTGTGGGTTAAGTGCTCAGGAAGATTGTGTCTACTCTGCTTTTCCGTACAAGTGGTTCCCTTATAAACCCAAATCCTAAGGACATTTACACTGGTACCACAAGTCTTTATGCCCTAGGATAATTTTTTATGTTAACCTCCACAACTACTATAGAACATTTTTTACTAATAAATGGAATCCATGGTGTGAAATGGAAAGTTCAACTGTATTATACCATAGTGTGTGCATGTGCCTAGAGAGGACAAGTAATGCCTGGTATTTTTAAATAGACCTACCATAACGTATATAGTTCTATGCACACAGAACTAGTTCTAAATAACAGGATTTGTGCAAAGTTCACACGGACACAAACTTTGTGCAAAAAAAAAAAAAAAAAAAAAGTGGTAAAATCCTAACCAGTAAAACATATCTGGGCAATGCGAAGGAAAAAGACTTTCTATTTTATGTATTTCCAAATAACAATTTAGGAGACAACTTATTTTTCTGAAAATCTTTTGTCATGGACCAATAATAGTTTTGTAGACATCTTAATTCAGTGCTTCTTTGCACTGAAAAGAAGCACAGAAATTCACTCAAGCACAGAACTGGAGTATGGAGGAAAGGGTTCTTACTGAGGACGTCAATTTCCACAAAAATCTATTATGCGCTGATACCACTTACGTGAGGAGAGGAATGACTCCGACCTGGGGACTGTGTCTAAACAACTAGGTACCAGTGGTGTTGCAGGTTATTCAGGGCAGCCTTTGAAATTCTGGTCACCTATTCAATTTACAAAAAAAAATTTTTTTAATTATTATTATTATTATTATTATTTTGCTTTTTGGGTCACACCCGGCGATGCTCAGGAGTTACTCCTGGCTCTGCACTCAGGAGTTACTCCTTGCAATGCTCAGGGGACCATATGGGATGCCGGGGATCGAGCCCGGGTTGGCTGCGTGCAAGGCAAACACCCTACTCGCTGGGCTATCGCTCCGGCCCCGATACTTTTAAAATCAATATCAAAAACGGTTGATACCCGTTCTCAAGTGTACACCGTTAAAAAGTAAGAGGGCCTGGAATAGTGTATCTGCAGGCTAAGCCGGGGGCCGGCGGCCGGCAGGGGCTTGGGGGTCCCGCAGAAACCTCAAGCACGGTTCCTTCCTCCGCCATCCGTCCACGCCACTTCCAGCTCTTCCTCGGGACCAGAATCCAGAGGGGTTCAGCTCGTCGGAGGAGCACCGGGACCAGCACTCAGTCCTGGGCCTACAATGCTCAGTTCAAGCCCTGCCCGTCCCCCTGCAATCACCCAGTTCACTTTCGAGACCTCACATCGGGCGGCCGTCGTAGTTAGCAAGGTCTAAGCTTAGGAGACGTGGCGCCATCCCCAAAGCTGGGCCAGGACCAGGGATCAGGAAACGTGAAATCGGGAGGAAGCGGGAAGACCACGTCAACCCCACCCCGCAGCCTGGCCCGCGGCATCGGCTGCTCCGCGCTTGACGGCCCCTTTTGCAGCACTTGCCGCGAGTGCCGTAAAAGTGGAGCCGCTGCCGCCGCTGTGCCGTGAGGTAAGCTGCCGGAGACGCCTATTGAGGGCGTCAGCGGGTCTGCTCCGGTTTCGCCAGAGGGTCGGGGCGCCGCAGGGGTCTCCCCAATGTCACGGAACTCCCCGGGCTGAACGCACTCGCACAGGCCTTTCCTAGTGGGTCCCTTCACGAGCCCGCTGGGCCTGTCCACCCCCTTCTAACAGCACCCTCCTCGGTGGTAACGCCGTGTTGAAGAGACAGACGCGACCCTCGCAGGAGCCGTTGTGTGTGTGTGTGTGTGTGTGTGTGTGTGTGTGTGTGTGTGTGTGTGTGTGTGTGTGTGTGTGTGTGTGTGTGTGTGTGTGTGTGTGTGTGTGTGTGTGTGTGTGTGTGTGTGTGTGATGTCAGGTGGGGACGACAGGTGAGCAGGCGAGTCTAATAATGCCTTCCTCTGAGTCGTGTGTGTATGGTGTCAGGTGTGCGTGTGTTTGTGTGTGTTGTCGGGTGTGTGTATGGTGTCAGGTGTATGAGTGGTGTCAGGTGAGGACTGGTGTTCTGGCGAATCTAATAATGACTTCCTCTGAGCCGTGTGTGTATAGTGTTCAGGTGTGTGTGTGTGTGTGTGAGAGAGAGAGAGAGAGAGAGAGAGAGAGAGAGGTGTTTGTGTGTGTTTGTATGGTATCAGGTGTGTGTATGGTGTCAGGTGTGTGAGTGGTGTCAGGTGGGGGCTAGTGTGCAGGCGAGTCTAATAATGACTTCCTCTGAGCCGTGTGTATGGCGTCAGGGGTGTGTGTGTGTGTGTGTGTGTGTGTGTGAAGTGTGTTTGTGAGTATGTCTGTATGGTGTCAGGTGTGTGTATGGTGTCAGGTGTATGAGTGGTGTCAGGTGGGGGCTAGTGTGCAGGCGAGTCTAATAATGACTTCCCTCTGAACCGTGTGTGTATGGTGTCAGGTGTGTGTGTGTGAGGTGTGTGTATGGTGTCAGGTGTGTGGTGTCAGGTGAGGACTGGTGTGCAGCCTAGTCTAATAATGTCCTCAGTGGCAGTGCTGTGGTTGACGGATGCTGCCCTCGCAGGAGTAGGGTGGGTGTGTGGGTGGGTTGTGTTGCGTGGCTGGTGTGGGGGGGTACAGGTGAGTAGAGTGGGTGCTGCTCCGGGCTCCCCACAAGCAGTGGCCGCTTGGGGACTGTGCAGACAGGATTGCGAAGGACATAGTCAGGATGAGGTTGGGCCCCTTGCAGGAGTAAAGGCGAATGGCCAGCACCCCTCAGTCTCCCGGTAGATGGGGACCGAAGCTCCATCTGCTGTCAAATCCACGCTTGTGCGCATATATGGGGGGATGTGGGGGTGGGGTTTCATTCAGGACCACCCAGTTCTGTGCAGCGGCCACTTGGGGAATCCTATAGAGGCGTCTGGGTGCCCTACTGCACCATGTTGGTCGCATCATCGACTTCACCTCCTGCCACGCAAGCTTCCTCTGTTTTCATGAAGCTGAAAGATCTTGACTGAGGCAGGGCACCCCCTCCCCCGTTTACCCCTACAGTGGGTTTGCAAAGAACAGCAGCAGCCTGGGACAGAACATCCAAGCAAATGAATCTCTTACTAGGATGTAGGGACATGGGAAAGTTGGCCAGGTCGGGACTGAGCTGTACACCTAGGACGGGCAGTTCAGAATCATCTGGACAAGTTTGTTGAGCTCGGGGTGAAGACAAGCATGACAGCAATAGGCACACATAGTTGAGCGTCAACCTGTGCAGGCAGTTTTTAAAAGGTCAGAACATTTGAGCAGGATGGCGCATGATTGAAGACCCCCACAAAAAGGAAAGAGAATGCCATAGACTTCAGAACGGAAGAAGAAACAGCATTGTCTGAGACTTGATTTAAACTCTGAGGATTTAAGCTTCAAGGAACTTGACCTCAAAATCAAGTACTGTTGGCAAAACAAAGAAATTCTGTCAGTACTGTCTGAAGGCAGTCTTTTATTTTAATTTTAAAACACCGTGATTTAAAAAGTAAAAAGGTTTTCATAATACAGTTGTTAGAACAATTCATAATTCAACACCACTCCCAGAACCATTGTGTTCCCACCAAAGATCCTCATTTCCCACCCACCCCTGATCCCTTTGCCCACTCCCTCAGCTGGCACTAATTATATTGACCATTAAAGCACATACATGGGGGCTGGAGTGATAGCACAGCGGGGAGGGTGTTTGCCTTGCATGCGACCGACCGGGTTCGATCCCCAGCATCCCATATGGTCCCCAAGCACTGCCAGGAGTAATTCCTGAGTGAAGAGCCAGGAGTAACCCCTGAGCATCGCCGGGTGTGACCCCCCCCAAAAAAATAAAGCACATAGATGGAAATGGTATTGACAAATCCCATTTCCAACCCCTCTGTTTTTTGGGCGAATTTCGCCAATTTCTGTTCTTGAATTTACTTTTTGAGTTTCTAGAGCTTGATTAGTTTCTACTAGTTTGAGATATGCGCTGCCTGTTTGCCTGGAGTATGTTGATGCTCACTGTACTTTGAGTTGGAGATCGGATGTTTCAAAAGGTCAAGAAGTGAATTGGTAGTAAGCAGATGAAGGGACTTTTTTTTTTAAGATTTTATTATACCACTGTGAAATACACAATTACAACGTTGTTCACGTTTGGAGGTTTCGGTCACACAGTGTTCCAGCACCCTGCCCTCCACCAGTGCCCATCACCCACCACCCATGTCCCCAATTCCCTCCCCTCCCACGGCCTGCCTAAATGGCAGGTTCTTTATCTCCTCTCTCTCTCCCTCTCTCTCTTCCTTCTCCTACACATTGTGGGTTGCATTACGCACACTTTGAAGCCATAATTTGCATTTTTGGTCTGTATTTAATGCTCAGTTCTATGTTGGTATCAGACCTTTTGACATTTATGCACACATGTTCCCTTCTCTATCTTACCTAACCTCTGACTCTCACGTGCTTGTGGTAATTTCCACTTTTGGTAAGATCACCTGGTATATTTATGTCATGCAAATAAATGCAGTCATTCTATGTCTCTCTCTTTCCTTCTGACTAATTTCACTCAACATGATTCTTTCCATGTCCATCCATTTATAGGCATATTTCATAACTTCATTTTTCCTGACAGCTGCATAGTATTCCATTGTGTAGATGTACCGCAGTTTCTTTATCCAGTCATCAGTTCTCGGGCATACTGATTGTTTCCAGGTTCTGGCTATTGTGAATAGTACTGCTATGAAAATAAAAGTGCGGATTGTGTTTCCGCTGTGTGTTTTTGGCTTCCCAGGGTATATTCCCAGGAGTGGTATGGCTGGGTCAAAGGGGAGCTCAATTTCTAGTCTTTGGAGGAATGTCCATATTGTTTTCCAGAAAGGTTGTACAAGTCGACATTCCCACCAACAATGTATGAGAGTCTCCTTTTCCCCGCATCCACGCCAGCACTTGTTGCTTTTACCCTTTTGTATATGGGCCAGTCTCTGTGGTGTGAGGTGATATCTCATTGTTGTTTTGATTTGCATCTCTCTGATGATTAGTGATGATGAGCATTTTTTCATATGCCTTTTGGCCATTCAGATTTCTTCCTTGTCAAAGTTTCTGTTCATCTCTTCTATTTTCTAATGGGGTTGGCTGTTTTTTTCTTATATAGCTGTACCAGTGCCTGATATATTCTGGATATTAACCCCTTATCAGATGGGTATTGGGTGAATATTCTTTCCCATTCTGTGGACTGTCTTTCTATCTTGGTCACTGTTTCTTTCGAGGTGCAGAAGCTTTTCAGTTTCATGTAGTCCCATATGTTTATATTTTCTTCTAGTTTCTTTGTTAATGGTGTTTCACCTTTGAAGATGTCTTTAGCTTCAATGTTGTGGAGGGTTTTTCCTATATTTTCTTCAACTTAATTTATGTAATCAGGTCTGATATTGAGATCTTTAATCCATTTGATCTGATTTTTGTGCAAGGTGTTAGACACAGGTCCAAATTCATTTTTTTACATGTAGCTTTCCAGTTTTCCCAGCACCACTTGTTGAAGAGGCTTTCCGAAGGGACTTCTTTTTTTTTTTTTTTTTTTTTTTTTTTTTAGCAATACAAAAGATAAATATTTATTCGGAACAAAACTTTTAACAATCGATTTTACATTCTAAGCCACAAGGAAATTGCAAAACACTAAGCAAAGACATGAGAGAAAAGCAGTGAGAAAGCACTGTCTTTTCTATTTTAACAGATACCCTCTTGCTTGTCTGTTTCGCAAGAATAGTTTAGAATGACCAGCTCAGCTCCAGTTCTGCGTTAGGAATGCCTTTCTCTTGAGACTCAGGGGGCTGCAAGGGGGCTCTGTTTAGCAGCTTCTCTGGGATTTCCAGTTACCGAGGTTAAGGCGCAAATCGAAGTAAACCTTTGGTAGGAGTTTTTACTCAAGACCACCTCCTTCTCACCACGGACAGTTAACAGGAAAGGGTAAGGCACCACAGGTCCTTAAGGGCACATGCTAATCCAGATATGTACCCTAGGCAGCACTGGGTACATCCTGGATCAAATTCCTCGGTCCCTTCTTAGCTCCGGACTATTCAGAAGCCCCAGTTAGACAAACTTCCGCTTACAAAATGTTCTCCCCACCAGGTGATTTCTTAGCATTCCTCTGGACTTTTTAATCAAAAGCGATCAGACTTGCTGGGCCTGCAATCATTGAGGAAAATGTTGTGAAGTGTGAGAGGTAGTGGTATGAGCACCGGCTTTGCAGTCAGGGAACTCCAGGCTGGATGTGGCACCAGACAGCTATACCATGGGGAATCAGGCACGTAATCACTCCAGGCCTGTTTCCTCCATTAGACAACGGGGATTGGCCTAGACCTTCATTTATTAATGTTTGCTTCTTTCCAGCAAGTAGTGTCTAACTTCCATGATTATATGAAAAATGACTCCTGGGCCACTGGAGGAGCAGTCACAAATCCACTCATTTTTACGCCTTAAGAGCGGCCCTCCGGCCACGATTCTAAGCTTATTGATTCAGATTATAATACACTTCTAACAACACTGGTTTCACAAACTCAGACCACATGTTAGAAGCAGCAAATTAAAAGGGGAGAGGAAGCTGCAAAAGGTGGACACCCGCACAGAAGCGAGTGGACACCAGGCTCAATTCAACAAACTGGTGGAATGCCTACCAGCTGCCAGGCCCCAGGATCCAGCGTGGGCTATTTTAAAGAGCAAGGCGGCCCCAAACATGAAAATCCTGGGAAAAGGCAAGTCACAGGAAGTTTTAAAAAAAAAGTACCAAAGAGGTAAAAAACAAAGCACACCAAAATACAAAAACAAAATAGAAAGAGGGGAGAAGGGGGATATTACCTGTACACTACAGTTCTCAACTGCCCTTATGAAAGGCTGAAACGGAGGGAAACGGGTTAAGGAGGCAAAGAGACGTCCCTTATAGGTTTAGAAAAGAGCTTCCTCCAAAACCGATTTAGACAAACATGGTTTAAGTAAAAAAAAAAAAAAATTTGGCACTTAAGCGGGGGAAGGCGGGGTGCACTGGCTGCTCGTTCACCCTGGCCAGGCGGGTGGGCGTTCAGTGCCCGGCCACGCCGCTGAGCTGGGCGGCCACGGAATTGTGAACTGCTTTGGGACACTGGGCGAAGGCGTGTCCCCGCTTGCCACAGAGGTTGCACACGATGCCCTTACGGCAGAACGGGCTCAGGTGACCCTCCTCGCCGCACCTGAAGCACCGGTCCTGCGTGCAGCTGCCGCTCATGTGGGTCCGCGACCCACACCTTAAAGCACGTCTTGGGTTGCCCCTTGTACCAGCTGTAGCCCCTCTCGGCCCCCAGGAAGAAGGCGCCCGGCAGGTGGCGGACCCCGCCCTCCCCCCTGGCGCAGCTCGATCTCGCACTTGTACTCCCTGGTCCAGATCCCAAACCTGTCGGTCACTTTCACCGGCACGGCCAGCACGTCGCAGTGGCGCTTGAGCCAGGTCACGATGTCCTCCACGTCCACCGTCTCGTTGCGGAAGAGGATGAAGAGGGTCTTGAGGCTGGCCCTGCTGCGCCCCAGCACCACGAAGTTCTCCCAGCAGTCCTCGTGCTCGCGCTTCTCCTCGTAGCCGCGCAGGAACAGCGCCAGCTTGTCGGCCGAGCGGAAGCTCACGTCGAACTCGCGGCTGCCGGGGATCTGGATGACGGCGTAGATGTCGCCGGGCTCCATGCCGATGGAGCGCAGGATGAGCGCGCCCACCACGAAGTCCGGCGTCGGGCAGGCGCCCTCGTCGCCCTGGAAACAAATGCGCACGAGGAAGCGGCCCTTGCCGGGGCCCGCCGCGGGGCCGGTCGCAACCGCCGCTGCCGGCTCGTCCTCAGAGCCGCAGCGCTCGCTCGCCGCTGCCTCCTCGGCCATCGCGCCGGGGCCACAGCGGCGTCGCCAGGGCGGCCGCCGCCTCGGCTTTCTTCCTCTTGCCCGGCTCGGCCACGCTCTTCTTCAGGCGCGCGTCCGCCGCCTCGCCGGCCGGGTCTCTCCGGCGGCCCGTCGGGTCTGCGCGGCCGGCCGGGGGAAGTCGCCGAGGCCCGACGCCGCCGGGCCCGCGCCGCCATCCTCGTCCCGCCGCACGGGACGCGACTCACGGAAGTCGCCCTTCTTCTCGGCGAGGTTCTTCACCACCTGGGCCCAGCCCATCTTTTCGCGGCCGCCCTCGGCCTCCTCGCCGCGGCGGGCAGGAGGCGCGGCGGGCCGGGGGGGGCCCGGGGGGGGCCCCCGCTGCCGCTCCTCCTCCGTGCCCCCCGAAGGGACTTCTTAACTCCTTACAGTTTATTCTTCTAGGCTGTTTCTCAACTTCCAACACCCCTCTTTCAAAACAAATTAGTAGTAAAAAGAAATGAACAATGTAAACAGCAGTATTGGGACATTTAGCATCTTTCTATACTAGACATTTTGATTCAGATCAGCTGAACATTAGTTTTATTAGTTATAGAGGAAAATTTACCCACACTATGGGTTCTCAGGCTGATTAAAAATGAATTATAATCATACAGATTACTAGAACAGAACATATTTAATTAGATATGTAAGGATAGAATATATTCTTATAAGCTCTAGAATAAATGGAACAGTCTGAGGGGTTTTCTTGAACTAATGAAAGGACTAGGTAGTTGGAGTATCAAGGGGAGAAGGTAGTCTAACATTGGCAGTAAATCATGACAAAGCAAGATTCTCTAGATACTACCTTGTAATGAGTTTCTTTATAAAAAAATGATGGAAACATTGGTCCTTATAAATGTTTTATTGTAAAGGTTCCTGTAAGCTTTTATAAAGAAAATCTTTTAAAACTAATTGTGTTGACTTATGACTGATACCCAATCTTGAACAATTTTGTAGCTATATCTCAGGGTGAATCAATAAAAAGGTGGTGGGGGTGAAAAGTAGTTTGGTTGATCTGGTTAAACACAATAAAACTAACTCCTAGATGAATTGAAAGATTTCTTGAGGGAATAGGGATTTTTAAAGGAGTATATGGTAGAATGGTACTAGAACTTAGATGGCGTGTGCAGTGAATCTGATATATATCCCAGAAATTCTATAATGTTGTAGACTAATGAAAGGTAAATAAAGGGAAAAGTACTTTTGGGTGGTCAAACACTGTGCAGTAAACCTTTGAGTATATACTTTTTCCTTGGTGTTCATCCACTCATTTTTAAACTGGTTGAGAATATAATTGAATATAATCAGAATTGAAAATAAGGGGCCAGGGAGATAGCATGTGGGCTGGAGCACATTCTTTGCATGCACAAAGCTTAGGTTTGATCCTCAGTACTGCATGTAACCTCAGTACTGCCAGGAGTGAGCACTAAGCATGGAGTTGAGAATAACTCCTAAATCTTGCAGGTGTTCCCCCACATCCCCAATAGAGAAGATACTTTTTTTTTTTTGCTTTTTGGGTCACGCCCAGCAATGCTCAGGGGTTACTTCTGGCTCTGCACTCAGGAATTACTCCTCGAGGTGCTCAGGGGACCATATGGGATGCCAGGGATCAAACCCAGGTTGGCCACGCTGCAAGGCAAGCGTCTTCCCGCTGTGCTATCACTCTGGCCCCGGGAAGAAACTTTTATGTTTAGTTGCCTCTCTGTTTCATAGTCCATACAGTATTTTATTGTTTCAGTTTAGCATATTTTAGTTGGCAAATACCATTACTGTTGATGTATGATAATAGTCTTCATAGTTTTAGCAAATAAAAAATAGATTTATGCTTTAATTATTTTTGTACATTTGTCTGTAGATCTACAGGATTGCTTACATCACTGTAGACATTATTTCTCAAGTCATTTTCTTACTCAGTTATGGTGTTTGCTTCATACGAATGTCAGCTCTGGAAACTAATGTGGATTACTATTTTGGAGGGTCCTCTGAGGAAGTACTCAGAGGATCTTGGGCCCACTTGTTGACTGATGATTCAATGTGAGGACCCAAGGATATGGTGTTGCCAGTGCCCAACGGTGCCAGGGATTACCCCCACCACTGTTGTGGTGCTTAGGAGCCTCTCTGTGGTACTTTACTGTGGCCTCAGGTATTGAACCTGGCAATGCCTATACCAAGTAGTGCCTGAACTGAACCAAATGCAGCTGCATGCAAGACATGCACCTTAATCTATACTATCTATTCAATTCCAGATTTTAAAAATTCAAGCCAGACATTCCCAAACATATTTGGCCTATTTCCCTCACTCAATACCCCACTCCGCCACTCTATCCCAGGAATTTATCTTTAAGTGGTCAAACAAAAAGTATACTCCCAGTGTCACGTAAGCCTACTACCACCTTCCTTGAATTGCTCCAACACCCCTTCCCAGGGCAGGGGCCAATGCAGCTGACTAGTCAAACGACTCTTTAAGATGGCAAATGATTCCATTCACAATTGTGCCACAGAAAATCAAATACTTAGGAATCAACTTAACCAAGTGTGTAAACGACCTGTACAAAGAAAACTACAAGACACTGCTCCAAGAGATTAAAGAGGACACAAGGAAATGGAAACATATTCCCTGCTCATGGATGGGGAGAATCAACATTGTCAAAATGGTAATACTCCCTAGAGCTCTGTACAGATTCAATGCAATCCCTATAAGGATACCCATGACATTCTTCAAAGAAATTCACCAAACACTCCTGAAATTTGTATGGAACAATAAACCCCCAAGGTTAGCTAAAGCAATCCCTGGGAAAAAGAAGATGAGAGGCATCACCTTTCCCAAGTTCAAACTGTACTACAAGGCAGTAGTAATTAAAACAGCGTAGTATTGGAATAAAAACAGACCTATGGACCTATGGAATAGAATTGAGTATCCTGACACCCAACCTCAAACACATTTAATCTTTGATAAAGGTGCAAAGAGTCCAAAATGGGGTAAGGGAAAGCCTCTTCAACAAGTGGTGTTGTGTTGCAGGACTCCTAAGGGCCGCTGCATCTGCTCTGGATTGCCTCCCCGCAAATCACTCCGTAGATAAGGGGGTAGTCTAAATGTGGCAGTTTATCCGACCATGTATGCTGTACTAGCTGGTATAAATATTCTCCCATGCTATCACAATCATCGTGGGACTAGCTAGATCTTACCAGCATATTAGCCTGGCCACGTAGGACACCTAAGTAATTAGACCAGAGAGAAATGCTGTTTGTTTCCAAGCAAACAAGCATGGCTCCCTGATATACTCAAAGGCAACTAAAATATAAAACTACAATGAAGTAGAGGAGACTTGTGAAGGCTTGGAGAAATATTTAACTGGCATTGGTGTTGGTCAAGGACATGCCATCTCAGAAACCCCCTTCTCTACACTTCAAAAGCATTCCTAAGCAGATTTCGGCTCAAAACAATAGCACAGTAAAGGCCCTAGGTGAGCTGCAGGGAGGGGATTACCTAAGGGGCATTGGACCCTCCCTGCTTTCCATAACAGTGGGGGGAAGGTCTGAGTTACAGGGATATAAACTAGCCGGTTCCCGGCTCTCGGGCCCTTCTTCTTCCTTGTGGGATCTGTCTCCTTGTGAGCGCTCATTCCCCTTGGAAGGCTTTTTCTCCTTTACACGTGGTGGTCGCCATCTTGGCCTACACGTGGCTGGGGTTCTAGCCTGGAATCCTAAGCATCGGGTTTTTCCTTTTGCTGATTTGTATGCCTGAACCTGTGATAAGTAAAGCCTTTTAAAACTGCATAAGATTCCTGAGTTTTCATCCGCTTCCCCGCCGGCGGAGGTAGAAGGGAACTTCGCTTCCCAGCACTGTCAGGGACCCCGGCGGAGCGCCCCAACAGTGTTGGGTAAACTGGGCAGCGACATGTAAAAAATGAATTTGGACCTGTGTCTAACACCATGCACAAAAATCAGATCAAAATAGATTAAAGATCTCAATATCAGACTTGAATCCATAAAGTACATTGAAGAAAATATAGGAAAAACCCTTCACAACATTGAAGCTAAAGGCATCTTCAAAGGTGAAACATCACTAACAAAGCAACTAGAAGAAAACATAAACATATGGGACTACATGAAATTAAAAAGCACTGCACCTCAAAAGAAACAGTGACTAAGATACAAAGACAGTTCACAGAATGGGAAAGAATATTCACCCAATACCCATCTGATAAGGGGTTAATATCCAGTATATATCAGGCACTGGTAGAACTTTACAAGAAGAAAACAACTCCATCAAAAAATGGGGGAGAAGAAATGAACAGAAACTTCAACAAGGAAGAAATTCGAATGGCCAAAAAGCATATGAAAAAATGCTCATCATCACTAATCATCAGAGAGATGCAAATCAAAATAACAATGAGATATCATTTTACACCACAGAGACTGGCACATGTTCAAAAGAGCAAGAGCAACAAGTGCTGGCTTGGATGTGGGGAAAAGGGGACACTCATCCATTGTTGGTGGGAATGCCGGCTGGTACAGCCTTTCTGGAAAACAATATGGACATTCCTCCAAAGACTAGAAATGGACTCCC
>JAJIBD010026615.1:0-35064 GCA_021461705.1 Cryptotis parvus
TTAACAACATAATGAGCACCTGTCTTCACCAATGAACAGTCTTCTATGGAAGGAGGTTCTTCATCTGAGACCTATGAACCCCTTGGTAGCAAAAAGAGAATGGCTAACTGGAATTTAGCATTTCAGTAAAATATATGTGCAGCAATAACCAATACAGTTAGTTGTCACAGTGCAATTGATACTTATTTTTTTTAAACAATTGTATTCTTTACTAGCTCAAAATCTGTTGCCTGAGATCTCTTTTGATCAGGGGCACAGAAATAAGAATTCTCAAATAGAATGGAACTAGTGCGGAGGGCGACTGCTCTTGCTGGTGAGTGACATTGAGCAACAGAACATGGCCTCCTTTTATTGACATATAGGTACAGACCGATGTCACAGAGAACAAAGAAGTCAGGGTGTGGACCACTGTACATGCGAGTTTCCACTGCCCATACATTCCTGAGCACAAGCATAAGGAGGCAGATTAATGTTCACACTAGACAATGAGACAATGATGCGTAGGCAGAGGAGAGCTTAGGGTTGTGGGCTATGGACATATAACTAGTGATAATGGGTAACTAGCAAAGGAGAAGCATGCCTGTATCTATCCAGAGGGCCAGACTCACAGGCATCAGCCTGCCCACTCAACACGGAGTAGGGTAAGTTCTGCCTCTCGCGCAGGAGGGCACTGCCCTAAGACTCATTCGGCCTCTCTGGTCTTATACCAATAAAAAAGCACAGTCGGAAAAGCTACCATCAAAATATTTAGGCATAGTATGACTTAATGAAAAGTATTTATATTATCATACATCAAATATGTTGAGCTTTGTGGGGGACTGAGGTAGGGTGTGGGGGACTGAGGAGAGACCCAGTCGTGTCCAGGACTTAATTCTAGCTCTGAGCTCAGAGATCACTCCTGGCCTTGCTCAGTGGTGCTAGGGATTGAACCCAGGTCAGCCACATGCAAAGTAAGAGCCCTACCTTCTGTATTATTACTCTGGTCCCTCAAATATATTTTAACATATTGATAATCTAACTTAAATACAATTCTCTTCCTTTATACTCTATTAATTTTATTTTTCACATTCCAAACCATTAATCAAAACATTAGGTATATTGTTTACAAGAGATTTATATTTAATGACAAGCTTAAACTGAAAGTGAAAAAAGGTATTGTGTAAATAGTAACAAAAGAGATTTTTCTATTGGTTGCATAAATATTGTGGGAAATGGACTTTAAATTAGAAAGTGTTAAAGAATAAAGGACAAAAGAACATTAATCATAAATAATGGTAAATTCTACAATTAGGTGTGAATGAAATATCAGAGTTCCCAAATAAGTAAAGCAAATGGAAGAAACAAATGTATCATAATAGTAGGAAAATTTAACTTTCCATTTCCAAAAATAGATTGAACGACTGCACAAAAAAATGATTTAGGAAAGAATCTAACACATGTATACAGAAAAATCCCCCACAACAACATAGTATACATTCTTGCCAAGTGTATAAGAACTTTATCAAAGTAAGGGCCTATGTTAGACTATAAAGTAAGTCTTAATAAATGTTAGAAGATTAAAAATCATGGAAAGTATCTTTCTTAATCATAACAGAATAAAAAATGTAAATCAATAGCAGAAAGAAAAGTGGAAAATCTGCAAATACATAGAAATTTTAAAACATGCTTTTTTTGCCTTTTTGGGGGGGAGGGTCACACCCGGAAATGCTTAGGGACTACTCCTGGTTCTTTGCTCAGGAATTACTCCTGGCAGTGCTCGGGGGACCATATGGGATGCCTGGGATTGAACCCCCGTCAGCTGCATGCAAGGCAAATGTCCTACCCACTGTACTATCGCTCCGACCCCTTTGCTTTTAAAAAACCAATGACTCAATAAAAATGCAAAAAGTGTTTAAAATACCTCCAGAGAAATAAAGATAAAGCACAACATATAAAATAGAAGTTTCAAAAAAGCAGTACTGAGATTTAGCTGTAAATGGTTGCATTCAAATGGAAAATATCTCTAACAATCTAACTTTATTTATTTATTTATTTATTTAGTCATTTTTGCTTTTCGGTCACACCTGGAGATGCTCAGGATTATTCCTAGTTCTGCACTCAGGAATTACTCCTGGCGGTGCTCAGGGGACCATATGGGATGCTGGGGATTAAACCTAGGTTGGCTGCATGCAAGGCAAAAGCCTGACCTGCTGTACTATAGCTCCTGCCACCTAACTTTATATTTTAAGAGTTGGAAAAAAGAAGAAAAAAATAAATGCGTCTAGCTATAAATTTAAAATAATGAAAAGTAGAGCAGAGATAAACAAAATAGAGAATAGAAAAATTCAACAAAATTGAAACCTATTTCTTCCAAATAATTAACAAAAGATAAACTTTAGCAAGACTGACTAAAGAAACTCAAATGATTAAACTTGGTACTGAAAGAGGGGGTGTTGCATCTCACTTTAACAGAAATTAAAAAGGATTGTAAGAGAATGCTATGAACAATTGTACACCGACAGTTATATAAACTGGATAAAAAGATAAATTTTGACAAACATAAGTATACTCAATCATGAAGAAATCTTTAAAAAATCAGTACTGGCATTCCTTGGGAGAAGTATGAATCTGTAATCAAAGCTTTCCCAACAAAGAAAAGCTATGAGCAAGAAGACCTCATGGGAAATTTCTATCAAACATTAAAAGAAATTAGCAATAATAAAGTAACCAATATGGTTTTAAAGTAAAGAGTTAGCACCAATTTTTCTCAAACTCACCAAAAAATTAAAGATATGGAACTGCCAGAGGTACTGTAAGACAGTAAACTGCAAGTAAATATCCCTGATGAGTATCGCGCAAAAATCCTTGGCAAAATAATAACTAATACAGGGCCAGAGCACTTGCACTGTGGATAAGGTGCTTATCTTCTACTCAGCTGACCTGGGGAAGGTGCCAGCACTACTTATGTTCCCTCGAGCCCTGCCATGAGTAAGTCCTGAGCATTCCTGGCTGTGACACACACACACACACACACACACACACACACACACACAAATAGAATTCAATTTTTTTTATAACACCCGGCAAGTTACTCAGGAGTTACTCCTGGCTCTGCACTCAGGGATTACTCCCTGGCGGTGCTCAGGGGACCATATGGGATGCCGGGATCGAACCCGGTTGGCCACATGCAAGGCAAACGCCCTACCGTCTGTGCTATCGCCCCGGGTCCTCAATTTTTATTAAAGGATTATGCAAGTGAGATCTATACCTGTAATGAAAGTATTATTTGGCATATGAAAAAAATCAACATATTAAAGTGATAAAAGGGAAAAGTCCTCTGACCACCTCAATTAATGAAACCCAAAATAAATACATAAATATTTGACAGAACTTCACATCCCCTCATAGTCAAAAACTAAACAGACTGTGAAGAGAAAAACTGTCAATATGCTAAGACCATGTGTGGGAAAGTCGATAGCTAACATCACTTTCATTGGTGAAAACCTGAGAGCTCTTTAATATCTGGGATGCTTGTTTCACCATTTAATTCAATGCAGAGGAAGGAAGGAAGGAAGGAAGGAAGGAAGGAAGGAAGGAAGGAAGGAAGGAAGGAAGGAAGGAAGGAAGGAAGGAAGGAAGGAAGGAAGGAAGGAAGGAGGGAGGGAGGGAGGGAGGGGAGGGAAGGCAGGCAGGCAGGCAGGCAGGAAGGAAGGAAGGAAGGAGGAAGGAAGGAGGAAGGAAGAGAGGAAGGAAGGAAGGAAGGAAGGAGGAAGGAAGAAGGAAGGAAGAAGGAAGAAAGAAGGAAGGAAGAAGGAAGGTAGGAAGGAAGAAGGAAGGAAGGAAGGAAGGAAGGAAGGAGGGAGGGAAGGCAGGCAGGCAGGCAGGCAGGAAGGAAGGAAGGAAGGAGGAAGGAAGGAGGAAGGAAGAGAGGAAGGAAGGAAGGAAGGAAGGAGGAAGGAAGAAGGAAGGAAGGAAGGAAGAAAGAAGGAAGGAAGAAGGAAGGTAGGAAGGAAGAAGGAAGGAAGGAAGGAAGGAAGGGAAGGAAGGAAGGAAGGAAGGAAGGAAGGAAGGAAGGAAGGAAGGAAGGAAGGAAGGAAGGAAAAAGGAAGGAAGGAAGGAAGGAAGGAAGGAAGGAAGGAAGGAAGGAAGGAAGGAAGGAAGGAAGGAAGGAAGGAAGGAAGGAAGGAAGGAAGGAAGGAAGGAAGGAAGGAGGAAGGAAGGAAGGAAGGAAGGAAGGAAGGAAGGAAGGAAGAAGGAAGGAAGGAAGGAGGGAAGGAGGAAGGAAGGAAGGAAGGAAGGAAGGAAAGAAAGGAAGAAGGAAGGAAGGAGGGAAGGAGGAAGGAAGGAAGAAGGAAGGAAGGAAGAAGGAAGGAAGGAAGGAAGGAAGGAAGGAAGGAAGGAAGGAAGGAAGGAAGGAAGGAGGAAGGAAGGAAGGAAGGAAGGAAGGAAGGAGGAAGGAAGAAGGAAGGAAGGAAGAAGGAAGGAAAGAAGAAGGAAGGAAGAAGGAAGGAAAGAAGAAGGAAGGAAGAAGGAAGGAAGAAGGAAGGAAGGAAGGAAGGAAGGAAAAAGGAAGGAAGGAAAGGAAGAAGGAAGGAGGAAAGAAGGAAGGAGGAAGGAAGGAAGGAAGGAAGGAAGGAAGGAAGGAAGGAAGGAAGGAAAAAGGAAGGAAGGAGGAGGAAGGAAGGAAGGAAGGAAGGAAAAGGAAGGAAGGAGGAAGGAAGGAGGAAAGAAGGAAGGAAGAAGGAAGGAAGGATGGATGGAAGGAAGGAAAGAAGGAAGGAAGGAAGGAAAGAAGAAGGAAGGAAAAAGGAAGGAAGGAAGTAAAAAGGTAGGAAGGAAAGAAGGAAGGCAGTATGGAAGGAAGGAAGGAAAATGGTAGGAAGGAAAGATGGAAGGAAGGAAGGAAGGAAGGAAAAATGGTAGGAAGGTAAGATGGAAGGAAGGAAGGAAGGATGGATGGAAGGAAGGAAGGAAGGAAGGAAGGAAGGAAAGAAGGAAGGAAGAAGGAAGGAGGGAGGGAGGAAGGGAGGTAGGGAGTGAGGGAGGAGGAAGGAGTTGGAAGTGATAAGGGAGGTCATGCATCTACATGGTGGGGGACGGACTTTAGGTGCTTTGCCTCCATGGGTCCAGGCCCATTCAGGAGGTGTGGCGCTCACCCCTGGAGTTTCAAGGTTAGGTTCACTTTCCTAAATCAAAAAGAATTCAGAAACAGAAGCTTCAAGACTGTTCTAGTCCTACACAGCATATTTCACTCTTTGCTCCCTCATTTATTTATTTGGCCAGAAAATACTTGTTAGGCTGCTCACTGATGCCATTACTGGACATTCTGCAAAGTGGACAAAGGCAGTTCCAGTTAGCACACACTCAGGAAACAGGCAATTACACAAAGTGAAGCCCCTCAGCACCCAAGGGCCCTTTATCCACCCTAGGAGGTTGCAGAACTGACCACTGCAGAAAATAACATTCACGCTAAGTCCTGAGTTGCTGGGGGAGGATCGGGGGTGGGGGTGGGGTACTTCCCTCTCAGAACAGTGCAGTGGCTGGGAAGGAAGGTGTCACCAACATTATGGCAACAGCTGCAGAGGATGTGAAAGGCAGAGCACTGTAGAACACCCTGGCCAATGTCTGCTGTCAGAATCTGGCTTTTTAATTTTTCATTTCTGCTTTGCAGTACCAGGCATTAAAGCCAGATCCTAACACATACATTCAAGATATGGGTTTCCACCAGAGCCCTATTCCTGGCTCCAGGGATCTTAAAATTCCTCAGTTTAGCTTTGATTTCGTGTTTGCTGAGCCTCTGAACCCCCTGCAGAGGTTGGCTGAGCCTCTGAACCCCTGCAGAGGTGGGCTGAGCCTCTGAACCCCTGCAGAGGTGGGCTGAGCCTCTGAACCACTCCCCCCCATCCCTCTCTCTGCGGTGTCCCCAGTCTGCCCTCCGCTGAGCACCAAGGGCTTGCTTCCCATCTTTCATTCCAACTTGCTTCCTGTCCACAGTGCCAGGGTCTCATCTAACCTCCTACTCTCCCTGAGTACCCTCTGCTATAGCCCACTCCAGCAAGGTGTGGGTGCCAGTGGGTAGGCCTGCCACATCACAGGCTGAACCAATTCCACCCACCCAGCAAGCCCCCCACCAGCTCCACCAACACCTGCTCGGTGCCACATCACAGCTGAAGGGAGTCTCTAACCTATTCCAGATCCTGATGAATCAGGAATCACCCAGTGAATCATGAGAGTCACCCATGACTTAATTGCTACTGTGGCCTAATGAGAGTGACAGAGCTCCAGCCCGCGCAGCCCACTCTGCACTTCTGTCCTGCAGCTGTCAAGAGGAACCCATCAGCCCTGTGACAGAGGCATTGTAGGAAAGTCTCATGCTACAGCGAGGTCTCAGGGGTCTTTCCTCTCTCCCCTGCTCTCTCTCTCTCTCTCTCTCTCTCTCTCTCTCTCTCTCTCTCTCTCTCTCTCTCTCTCTGTCTCCAGACTTCTGTCTGCTCCCCAACCTGACAAACCCTCCTTGGACTAACCAGGAAATCCGAATGAGGTCATGTTCATGATTCTGCTTCCAAACGAAACAAATGCTCTAATGTCTGCATTTGAAATTGGCATTGTGAACCCCGGAGACAGATGACAAAGCTCTTGATGATTGTGTTTTAATGTTTCCCTTTAGAATATTTGCCAGCAAAAAAAAATTTTTTAAGTGGGTCACACCCAGCTGTGCTCCTGGCTTGTGGGGGACCATGTGGGTTGCTAAGGATCAAACGCGGGTCAGCTGGGTGCAAGACCAGTGCCTTACCTGCTGGACGATCATTCCAGTCCCTTGCCAGCAAATTTTAAAACCCAAGTGGAGAGAGCAAGAGAGCAAGCAGAGAATAAAGAGCTGAGCTTTCAAAGACCCTGTCAATGAAAGCATATTCTGCTGGCTTCCTTGAACGGGATTTCATTTTGTTCTGGGATGATGCCATTTGCAGCTCTGGAGGGCAGGTGTGGATGTGAGGAAGCTGGGGTATGGGAAAGGGAAGAGTGTGGAAAAATCTGGCACCTCAGCTGTAGGAGCACCCCCACCACTCTCAAAGGCACTATGAGCACTCGCCTGTTCACTCCCCTTCTGCAACTTGGCAGCAACTAACGCTGGACGGACACAGCTGCCCTGTCTGCTAGGGTCCAGCGCCATCAGATCATCACTCTCAAGACCCTGCACGGCGGGGTATAACCGAAGGGTTGGGAGAGAAGCCAGGACAGTGGAGAGATACAGAGTGAAATACCACCAAAGCCTGCTGGACACCCACAGGTCTAACTTTCAAGGTCAAGATACTTATTATGTCCCTCGACTTCCTGACTGAGACCTTTCTTTCTTTTTTTTTTTGCTTTTTTTGGGTCACACCCAGCAATGCTCAGGAGTTATTCCTGGCTCTGCACTTAGGAATTACTCCTGGAGGTGCTGGGGGACCATATGGGGTGCTGGGGATTGAACCGGGGTCAGTCGCATGCAAGGCAAATTCTACATATCTACTGTGCTATCGCTCCGGCCCTCTGAGACCATTTTTGTGACTGCAATAAACAAAACTATGATACTCTACCCCCCCACACACCCAACACCTAACAATGTAGGGTCCCCAGGTAGTCTCTCAGCATAGCACAGCACTGGGACCTAATGTGACCTGACTCTTCTTTAAACCAAAAGAGTTGAGATCCACCTAAGTCTTATTTAGCTCTTTCCATCAGGGCTGAATGGGAAGAGCTAAGTCAGCTAAACCAGTGAATGCTGTTGGCTCTAAGAGTATGTACAGCACCACCTTGCAAGACAAAGTTTGCCCTAGAAGAAACTTGGAATTATGGGGCTGGAGCAATAGCACAGTGGGTAGGGCATTTGCTTTGCATGCAGCAGACCTGGATTCGATCACTGGCATCCAACATGGTTCCCTAAGCTCTGCCAGCAGTAATTCCTGAGCAAAAATCCAGGAGTAACTCCTGGAGTGTTGCTGGGTATGACCCTGAAAGCTGAAAAAAGGCACCACCCCCTTGGGTCAATTGGAAGCAGTGGCAGGGCATGTGAACTGGAACTTAGTCATGTCTCCGAAACCCAGTCCAAGGCCAGCAAGCCATTCTTCCTGCTCCAGAGCAGGGCTTCTGTACTTGGTGCTTTCACATGGAATGTTGGTTTGTTTTAGATCAATGACCTCTGCTATGCTCAGTCGATGTTCTGTCCACTCTTCTTGCTGCACTAATAATGGTCCTATTTCTTTATTTTTGTAGCCCAAAGCTGTTTATTATTTGTAAGAATAGTACTGCAAGTTTATGTTTGGGAAATAATGGTCCTATTTGTATGGCCCAGCATGCCTCTATGCCCTCCAATGATGCTCCAAAAGTCTCAAGAATGCATCATTTAATGAATCGCAGCTGGTGATGAGCCGCATACATGATCTGGTGCCTTTGGCCAGCTCAGTTTGAGTTAAACTCTAATTCTCACTCAATGGCAAAATTATTCACCCAATGACAAATTTCTCAAATTATATCTTAATTAAGGGACACATTTCAGTGATTGACATATAACACATGTTATACACAGAACAAGAGTTTCACATTTGTACATATTGCAAAGTGATCACCATTATAAGCCTAGTTAAAGTTATCTCTAAGCCATCATTAATATTTTTCTCATGATGGGAACTTGGATGATCCCTTCAAATGTACAATATTACATTATTAACTATAGTCACCAGGCTATGAACTAGACATCTAAGATTTATCTTCTTATACTAGAAGCTTTTTTTTTCTCTTTTCTAAATGCGTATATCATGCAGAAGCATATATAAAACAGTGGGCTTTAATCGACTACAACATAGGAAAAGGCTGGCTTGAATTTCTGCCTCAGAGGGGAAGAGAGAGATATATGGGCTGGATTAGGGGGCGAGTGGGGGGACAGTGGAGGAATTCAGCAGTCACAATATAAACACAAGCTACCTGCCTCCAGGGAAAGGTTGGAAGTTTAAGCCAGGATTTGAGTACTTAATGTACCCCAGACATGAAGAAGCACTTTATTAGGAGCAACTCATTTATTCAGAGCCATTTAGAAGAAAATCTCTGCCTTTGGAAGAATTGTCCAAGCGTTAGCAGGTGAGGAAATGGACAAGGAAGGAGTAATCCAAGCTTGGAACTGGGGACCACTGTTTCTACCTCTGGTTCAGACTGTTGTATAGTGGCAGAGAAAAGGCTGGAGCCAACTGTCTCCAACAAAACATTGCAAAATTCCAAAGAAATACCTATAACTTGAAACTGCATCCAGGAAGCCAAACTGCCCTTGGGTTCATGAGAGATAAGGATTGTGATTAACTATCTATGTCTTCCTCCGGGAAGGGTAGAAGCAGAATTGAGGATGACTTTTCAAAGACCAAAATAGGTTTAGAAAAATCCAAGTCCTGCCGAACTGACACATTAAATGCTCACAGGGAGAATTCTATTGTATATACATACCATAGTTGTATTCTCCATAGAGAAAAATTTCCCCCCTTTATTTTAACACTGTGGTTTACAAAGTTGTTCATGATGCATTTGATACAGACATTCAATATTTCAACACCAATCCCACCACCAATGTGTTGTTCCGTCCACCATTATCTCCATCTTCCCAACTACGCACAAAGCCTGCCCCCTGAGCCAGCATAAAATAATGTGTTATATGTTGTTATTGCAATTAAATGGCTAATGGAATAATCAAAAATACTCAAGTAAAAGAAAATTTGTGAAAATTGTTTTAACTCATTATGGGATAATTAAGTTCTTGTCTGAGGATATACTAAAATGTTGTTGCTAGTTGAGCCTTCTGTGTTAAGGTTTTTGTTGAGCTTCTATGTTGCTTTCCAACCTAATTTGGTATTCTACTGGGCTGTCAGTATTGTAGAGATTGGTGGTGCCCTCATGGCCACATGCTCCAGAAACCACAGAATATTTAACTGGGCTAAGAGTTTACATGTCAGTAATTATGGGATGTGGGTGTGATTGCCAGGGCTTCCAGAAGTACAGGAGTAGTGGTAGGTTCCCTCTCCCACTCCAAGAAGACCCTAGAGTTCTCATCATACGGTCCGCTGTACCTGAAATTTTCGGTTATTTGGCATCTCTGCAAAGCTTAGTCATGAGGCAGTGGAGTTAGCATGGCAGTAACTGTGGGTGTGGGTGCAGCTGCTGGGTCTTCAGCAGGGGAAGAACTCAGCCAAGGCAGCTCTGAAGGCACCATAGTTCCTTATCTAGTTATCTTTTCTTGGATACTTGCACTATTGAGAATAGTGTTACATGAACGTAGGAGTGCAAATGTGTTTTCTGAAGAGAACTTTTGGATCTTTGGGGTAGATGCCCAGATGTGGAATTGCTGGGCCACGTGGAAGGTCAGTTCCTAGTGATTTGAAAAATGTCCATATTGTTTTCCAAAAAAAAGACTGAACTGGTAAACATTTCCACAAGCAATGAAAGAGGGTCCCTTTCTACCCACATTGACCCCAATACTTGCTGGTTTTGTTCTTTTGAGTCACACTTGGCAGTGCTCAGGTCTTACTCTTAGCTCTGTGCTCAGGGCTTACTCTTGGCAGAGATCAAGGGAACATATGTGATGTTGGGGATCAGGGGCATGGTGGGGGAAGTGGACGCACTAGTGGAGGGGTGGTATTGGGATTATTGGGATGCTTTGTGCATGAAACCTGCATTAATTGATTTGGAAACTACGGGGCCTAAAATGCGTTTTTTTTAATAAATAAAATCCTTCACAAAAATTAACCAGTATACAAATTCCCACTGGGAAGCCTGGAGCCTTCCCTGGTTAGTATCACACTTTATGGGGCCTGTAGATTGGCCATTGCCACACTCACTTGCCCCTCACATTGAGATATCTCTCCCTAGGATGTCCTGTAGCTAAAGGCCCAAGTCTCAGGGCAGTACCAGCTTCATCATGCTGCATCCTGAGACTGCCGAATGCCTCCCACTGCCTGCCTCCAGTCAGCTCGTCTCCCTGGCAACACACTCCCCACGCAGCCACCCATAAACCCAAACACAATGGGCAGCAGCGTGGGGCAGGCAGGGAATGTGCACAGGGACCTCAGCCTGCACTCCAGCTCCTCTGATTCCTCTGTCAAGGCTGCAGGGGGACTCAAAGCCTTTGAGAAATACAACTGGGCTGAAGGAAGCCAACCTCATCCACAAAAGCCAGAAGATAAGGCAGCCTTCAGGGGCCGAACAACCCAACTCATAAACCAAATGAAACAAGTTTGACCTCAAGTAGAAATGAACTCTCAAAGACTCCAGCTAGACTAATCCGTGCAGCACTACATCGATTGCTAAATTTTCCTGTAACTAGGTGCAAATTCTTGCTTTTAATTTTCTTGGTAGTGAGCATTGAAGGAAGCATTTAGGACAGAGAGGATGGCATGTAGGGACGAACACAGTTGTCACCAAATAGTGTCGATGCTGGTGCAGTTGGTTCCAGCCGACAGGAGCTGGAACCAACTGGATTGTTTTACTTTCAGGGGTTTTGAGCCTGCTGAGAACCTGTAACATGAAAGAGACCAAAGTGGAATACGGATGCTTCTGAAATCCACAAACTCAATGATCAGGGTTAGTTTGCCTGCTGGTGGTTTTACAGCACCAAGTGTCCTGTGCCTATTCTCATCTATCAGGTAGAATTTCCTCATTCCTTCACCCTTCCTCTTCTTCATTTGTCCTTACTCATGAGCTGAAAATCAAAATTTCTATCCTTGTAAAATCACTCTCTCTAAATGAGAATAATGAATTTGAAAGTGATCTGAATGACAGAGCAACGAACCAACTGTTGTCTTTTCTGCAAGCTTATTTCTGTCTTTATTTGAATCACTTGAATCCCGTTATTCATCGATTTGCTCGAGCGGGCACCAGTAACATTTCCATTGGACCCTATCACGTGCCAATGTAGCCCAATGGCATCTTGTTGATTCAGGAATATGAAGAGCCTCAAACCGTTCCTTCAGGGTATTTACAAGGAAGTCTGACCATCTTGTAGGTGGGCGGCCATGTGATCTTTTGACATCCCGTGGAATCCAGTCGGTAATGGCTTAGTCCAGCGGTTGTCTCCAAATCGCATTACATGTCCAGCCCATCTGATTTTCGATGCCTTGGCAAACGAGACAGCGTCCCTGATTCTGGAATAGCGACAGAGGTCAGAACTCCGGATTCCTTCTCTCACTTGAGTGAGGCATGATATTCCAAGCATAGCTCTTTCGATTCCTCTCTGGGAGACCCGAATAGCATTCTCATCCTGCTTTCGTAGGGCCCAGGTCTCTGAGGCGTATGTTAATGCAGGGAGAATGGTGGAGTCAAAGAGATGTGCCCAGAGCCGGAGGTTCTTTGTCCTTTTAGCTATTTCTTCAATGCCTTTGAAGGCATTCCATGCCGCTCTCTTCCTCCTGCGCAGCTCAGGTTTTAGATCATTCATCATGTTGACTTCTCGACCTAGGTACACATAACTGCTGCATTCAGAGATGTTTGTTCCATTGAGAGTGAATGGGGCCTCTGGAACTAGTTCATAAACATTGTTTTCTTTAGATTCAGCTGTAGACCTATCTTTCCACATTCTCGGTTGAAGTCAGCCAGCATTTGTGCCGCTTGGCTGATGTTTGGTGTTATTAGAACAATGTCATCAGTGAAGCGGAGGTGGTGTAGTTGTCGACCATCTATCTTCACTCCCATTCCTTCCCATTCTAATTGTTGCATGATGTTCTCAAGGGTGGCGCTGAAGAGTTGACGAACCCCTCTTTTCACATTAATGATCACTTCTTTGTAGAATGGTGAGATCCTGGTGGTGAATCCGTAATACAGCTCACGAAGGATCTTGATGTATTGGGTTTGAACACCCAGTTTGGCTAGGGCTTCGATGACTGCTTCAGTCTCCACAGAATCAAAGACTTTCTGTAAATCAATGAATGTGAGACAGAGCGGCATCTTGTACTCCATACAAACCTCGATGAGCTTGGTTACTGTGTGGATATGGCCGATTGTGCTGAATTCTTTCCGGAAGCCAGCTTGCTCGCCTGGTTGTCCTTCATCTAGTGTTCTGCTAATTCTGTTCAGGATGACTCATGTAAACAGCTTGTAGATGACGGACAACAGGCAGATGGGGCAATAGTTGCCGATGTCGTGAATATCTCCTTTCTTGAACAGTAGAACTGTCCTGCTGGTTTTCCATTGGGAGGGCACCTTTCATTCGGACAGGTAGCGTGTGAAGAGCCGAGCTAGTGTATTGATGAGTACCGACGGCAGATTCTTCAGGTGTTCAGGTCTGACTTTGTCTGGGCCTGGTGCTGTTCCCTTCTTTACTGACGAGATGGCATGTTGGATTTCAGAAGGGAGAATGTTGGGAATGACATATCCATCCTGTGGAATTTGGTATGTGGGCAGGTGGATGTGGCTATCAAAGAGATTTGAGTAGAAATCCTGGATAATCTTCTCCATTGCCTTTCTGGAAGATGTGATAGATCCATCAGGGCGTCGGAGGGCAGTCATCTTGGTCTTATAGTTGGCGAAGGATAGGTGGGCAGTGTGAATGCTTTTCCCGGCTTCTGCTGCATCTTCCAGTATTTCTGCTCTTCTGCCTTTGAGGTCTTCTTTTATCTCTTCTCTGCACCATTTAGCAAGCTTGGACGTTAGCATTTGGTCTCCTGAGGCTCGCGCCTTGCCACATTGGCGAATGAGCTCGAGAGTTTCTGAAGACAGGCGTTCTTTTGTTCTTTTGAAAGAGGAGTCGGTGGCGTTGGTGTCCTTGTCAACACGAACATGGCCATCAACATTGATTCATTTGAATGCCTAACAAACCGAATAGGACGATTACACTTGAAGAGATGTGGCCCACTGCCAGCAATTTCTATCTTCATTGTCTACGCACCAACATCCACATACAAAGAAGATGAAATTGAGAAATTCTACATGGAATTGGAGGAGTTCTATAAAAAAGATCAGACCTTCTACAAGATCATAGTTGGTGATTTTAATGCCAAGATAGGACCAAGAAGATCGGCTGAAGAACTCCACATCAGGACCCATGGCCTAGAATGGAATGAACAGGGTGAGAGACTATCTGAGTTCATCATGTCCACCAAGACCATTCATGGGAACTCACAGTTCCAGAAGGCTCAAGAGAAACTTTGGACATGGGAATCTCCTGGCGGACAGTTCCACAATGAAATTGACCACATCATCTTCAATAGATGCTTTTGTCTGACCGATGTAGCTGTCGTCCCCAAATTCCAAACAGGGTCGGACCACCGTCTCATTCGTGCAAAAATTCTACTTCCCGCAACAGGGAGAAAAGGCTGCAAAGTTTAAGGAGAGAACTCCCAGAACGGCCACCAACTGGGAACTCTTTGGCACCATTGCAGCAACATGGGAAGATACCATCATTGACGAATCGATGAAGAATACAACCGATTGGTTCAGCACCTCCATGATTGTACAAAGAATGCCGAAAGAAAGACACAAAAGAACGCCTGTTTTTATTTATTTATATATGTATTTATTTATTATTTATTTGCTTTTTTGGTTCACACCCGGCAATGCTCAGGGTTACTCCTGGCTCTGCACTCAGGAATTACTCCTGGCGGTGCTCAGGGGACCATATGGGATACCGGGATCGAACCCAGACCGGCATGGGCCGGCCACGCGCAAGACAAACACTCTACCCACTGGACTATCGCTCCGGGCCCCCAATTTGCTTTTTTTGGGTCACACCTGGTGACACTTGAGGGTTACTCCTGGCTCTTCATTCAGGAATTATTTCTGGTGATGATTGGGGCACCATATGGGATGCGGGGATCTAACTCAGCTCAGCTGCGTGCAAAGGAAATGCCCTACCCGTCGTGCTATTGCTCCAGCCCCTTATTTCTGTCTTTAAAATATGCAAGCACATGGCTGAATATCTGTACTTTCTCATACCAGAAACTTTATTTTCATGTTCAACTTGTCTTTTTCTTTTATTACTTTGCTGCGTCTATGTCTCCTCCTCTCCTTTTCCTCCACTTCCTCATCTTTTACATCTTTTCAATCCTCTCCCTCCTCCTTCCTACCCTAGTTCAGATGATAGAAAGTTTCTACTCTTTTCTATGTGAAGAATGTTAAGAGTTGACCACAGTTGATATCTAAAAAAAAGACCATGGAGGCTTGGTCTTCAAGCCCGTGTTCTCCCTTGCACGCTCTTATTTCTATGTTTCTTTGTTTGCTTATTTTCACTCTGGAGAAGCCTGTGTTCTCTCTTGAACATGTCATTTCCCTTTGTTATCCCTCATGCTTTTATAAATAAATTTCAATTAAAACTTTTTTCACATACACACACATACACAAGATCATGGAATGAGGACAGGGTTAGGGATTCAGGTATATCAGTCTGTGTGAAGGGATAAAAAACTAAATATTCAAACCACAGAGTCAACAACACTGAAACCACGAGATCCAAACTTTAACAGACAAACATAAAACTTTCCTATTGAGATGGCAGCCTGGGGCAGGGGCTGCAGAGAAGGGGGACCCTGGGGACACTGGTGAAGGGAAGTTAGCACTGGTGGCAGGTTCGGTGATTACCATCATCATCACCAGGCCGCTCATGGTATGTCAAAATCCCAGCTATGAATAACTTTGCAACTTAAGATGCTTTAATAAAATAAAATTTCATGAAAAAAAGTGAAAATGACTATAAAAAGGCTATAAAGCCTCCGACTTCTCAGGAAGTTTCCTGACTTCTCAGGAAACACTCTCCCAGGAGGATCACCTGGTGGATGATTCTGCCATCCAATCAGAGGCCAGAGTGGCAGGGACGAGTGGGTCCACTCTCTGCCATGGCCCCAACAACTCTCCAGTCCCCTACTCCTCCCTTCATAGCCACCTCCACTATTGGGCACTTTGTCTTATTCCTTTGTTCAAAGGTCCAAAAGTACTCCCATTAGATGCTGTCCACTGGAAGGAAAGGTTACTCAAAGACGGTTACACTCCTGCTCTTCTTTCTGAGATGTGGCTGCCTTTCATGTTCCCAAACAGCCTTGCTGTGTTCCTGGAGAGTATTGAAGTAGCAAACTGTCCTCAAAATTCCAACGGGTGTTGTTAGCAAATATGCTTGAAAATCCCAACAACCTTTAGTCTAGGGACAAAGACTCTGGGAAAACACTTTTTAAAGGTTTTTCTTTATTATACCACAGTGAAACATACAGTCACAAAGGCATTCATAATTGGTTCCTGGCAATACAGTATTCCAGCACCTATCCCTCCACCAGTGCCCCATCACCACCACCAGTATACCCACACCCTCCCGCCCAGCCCCAGGTTGCCTCAGTAACAGGTACCTCCTTTTCCTCTATTTCTCTTTCTGTCTCTCTCTCTGTCTCTGCATCTTGGGAAAGCACTTTTATCTCCTGGTCTCCACAGGCTTGACCACTTCCTTGGATCCCACCCAAGTGAGTCAGAGACTACAGGTAGGCATACAATAGAGACACGGGGCCACAGGAAATTTCCCCAGACACATTCTACCAGACCATCTCCTGAGGGTCATAGTATTCACCCGTCCAGCTCTGCTCCATACTTATCCAATGCCTTTCCAAGTCTCAGGGAAAATTATGCATCTACAATGTTCTTTAGCTTACTGAATTTCATTTTTGTGTATTTCTTCAACCATTTTTAGTGACATATTTATTGCCCTTAGAAAAGTGGTGTTCAGGGGACCATATGGGATGCTGGGTGGGTTGAACCTGGGTCAGTCGATTGCAAGGCTCTACCTGCTGTGCTATCCTCTGATCCCTCATTAGCCTTTTAATATAAGAATAATATGTATTATTATTATAATAATACATATTATATATTGCTTATTATGGGGCAGAGCTGCTACTGGCTCTCCCTGTGCCCAGCCGCTCATGAGGCACCCCGCGAGGGATGGCGGGTTCTAGCCCTGGACCGACACCCCAGCAGAGCCTTGCAACAAGCCAGAAGACTCCATGAGGGCCTCCATTTTCCACATCTGGACTTCCCTCTTGTCAGAACTCTACCCAGCAGACCAGCCTATCACAGCCCGGCTCACCTGGCCGCTCAGTTCATCAATAAATGCTGTATTTAGAGATGACTACAAGAGTATGCTACCCGCACAGCAGAGCCTGGCAAGCTACCCATGTCATATTTGATATGCCAAATGCCAGTAACAATTATAGACCTCATTCCCATGACCTGATGGAATGATTTGAGGCTCTTTATGTTCCTGGAGCAAGCAGGTGCCCTTGCGCTCTACTTGCATGAGACAGGACATATGGAGATGTTGCTGGTGCCCACTCGAGCAAATCGGTGATGAACGGGAAGACAGTGATACAGTGATACAGTGCTTATTATATCATGGGGCAGAGCTGCTACTGGCTTTCCCTGTGCCCAGCCACTCACGAGGCACCTGGGAGGGATGGCAGGTTCTAGCCCTGGCCCGCCACCCCAGCAGAGCCTTGCAACAAGCCAGAAGACCCCCCCCACTCTATGAGGGCCACCATTTTCCACATCCGGACTTCCCTCTCAGCAGAACTCCACCCAGCAGAAGAGCCTATTATAGTCCGGCTCGTGCAGCCACTTCCCGATGCGCGGTTCATCAATAAATGCTGGATTTAGAGATGACTACAAGAGTATGCTACCCGCACGGCAGAGCCTGGCAAGCTACCCATGTCATATTTGATATGCTAAATACCAGTAACAATTATAGACCTCATTCCCATGACCTGATGGAATGGTTTGAGGCTCTTTATGTTCCTGAAGCAAGCAGATGCCCTTGGGCTACACTAGCATGAGACAGGACATATGGAGATGTTACTGGTGCCCACTCGAGGAAATTGATGATGAACAGGAAGACAGTGATACAGTGATACAGAAAAGTGATGCAAAGCCAGACAAGAGACAGACCAGACCCACAGCTGCTCCAGCGTGTGACCACAAAGCAGTCGTGCTATAGGCTTAGATAATAATGAAGGTTAGGAACAGATCCTTCCCAGGATCTTTCACATTTATACACTGTACTGATCATTATAGTTGTAACAAACTGGGGAGGCTGATGGGGAATGGGGAATTATAATGTCACACTAGAAGTCACCATTGAATATACACATAGAGGCTTACATCATAAATCTGTAGGGCAAGTCACAAAGTGTAAGAGAAGAGAGAGAAATACAGAGATAGAGACAGAGAGAGAGAAAAATAGGGAAAGAAAATGTGCTTTGCTATAGGGGCAGGCTGGGGTTGTGTGGGAGGGAGTGTGTGGACATTGGTGGGAATGGGACACTGGTAGAGGGATGGGTGCTGGAACACTGTATGACAGAGACCCAATTATTAACATCTTTGTAATTATATATCTCTCGTTAGTATAATAAAAATTTTAAATAAAAAAAGAAAAGAAAAATGATGCTAAGCTCTGATAGCCTGGGACAGTAGGAAATGACTTTCTGTTAACACCAAATGGCATGGAACAGAATAAGTTCTGAGGATACCACATGACAGTGTGAGTAGAAGCAACAACACTGCATCTTACTTATTTGTTTGTTTATTTTTGGCTTTTTGGGTCATACCCAGCAATTCTCGGGAGCTATTCCTGGTTCTGCACTCAGGAATTATTCCTGGTGGTGCTCAGGGTAGCATATGGGATGGCTGGGGATCAAATCCAAATCACATGCAAAGCAAATGCCCTACCTGCTGTACTATTGCTCCAGCCCCAACAATAATACATTTTATATTTTACATTTGCCAAGATCACAGGTCTTCAAGGTTTTCATCATTGTAAAAAACATATAGTATAGTCACATGCAGTGGATGCAGTCTTTTTTTTTTCTTTTTGGGTCACACCTGGCGCTGCTCAGGGATTACTCCTGGCTCTGCACTCAGGAATTACTCCTGGTGTTGCTCGGGGGACCATATGGGATGCCAGGTATCCAACCCGGGCCGGCACAGGCTGGCTGTGTGCAAGGCAAACGCCCTACCCGCTGGGCTATCACCCGTCCCTGGATGCAGTCTTTAAGAATCATCACAAAGATTCCTATAATTTTGTGAAATAAAAAATCATTCTATAAAATATGATGTGCTCTGGTCTCAAATATTTCAGTTTGTCTGCATAAATATATATAGTAAGTTCATTGTATAAATATAACATTAAAATAAAATGTTGCTATAGTTACCTTAAAAATACCCATCTTACAAAACTTCATAATCTATGCCCCCAAAGATGGATGACCAGATTTGAAAGAACTGCTGCCCCATGGGTCTCTCATGATCCTGCAGGCCAGTCTTAATGAGTACACCAAGATTTCAAGGCTGGGGGCTGAAGCAAGAGTACAGGAAGTAGTTTGCCTTACACGCAACCAACCTGAATTTGATCCCTGGAAACCCATATGGTCCCCAAGCACAAGCAGGATTGATTTCTGAGCACAGAGCTAGAGTAAGCCCTGAGTACCATAGGGGGTGGGGAAGGAAGGAAGGAAGGAAGGAAGGAAGGAAGGAAGGAAGGAAGGAAGGAAGGAAGGAAGGAAGGAAGGAAGGAAGGAAGGAAGGAAGGAAGGAAGGAAGGAAGGAAGGAAGGGAGGGAGGGAGGGAGGGAGGGAGGGAGGGAGGGGGGGAGGGAGGGAGGAAGGAAGGAAGGAAGGAAGGAAGGAAGGAAGGAAGGAAGGAGGGAGGGAGGGAGGGAGGGAGGGAGGGGAAGGGAGGGAGGGAGGGAGGGAGGGAGGGAGGGAGGGAGGAAGGAAGGAAGGAAGGAAGGAAGGAAGGAAGGAAGGAAGGAAGGAAGGAAGGAAGGAAGGAAAGAGGGAAGGAAGGAAAGAAGGAAGGAAGGAAGGAGGGAAGGAAGAAAGGGAGGGAGGAAGGAAGGAAGGAAGGAAGGAAGGAAGGAAGGAAGGAAGGAAGGAAGGAAGGAAGGAAGGAGGGAGGGAAGGAAGGAAGGGAGGAAGGAAGGAAGGAAGGAAGGAAGGAAGGAAGGAAGGAAGGAGGGAAGGAAGGAAGGAAGGAAGGAGGGAAGGAAGGAAGGAGGGAAGGAAGGAAGGAAGGAGGGAGGAAGGAAGGAAGGAAGGAAGGAAGGGAAGGAAGGGAAGGAAGGAAGGAGGGGAGGAAGGAAGGAAGGAAGGAAGGAAGGAAGGAAGGAGGGAAGGAAGGAAGGAAGGAGGGAAGGAAGGAAGGAAGGAGGGAAGGAAGGAAGGAAGGAAGGAAGGAAGGAAGGAGGGAAGGAAGGAGGGAAGGAGGGAAGGAAGGAAGGAGGGAAGGAAGGAAGGAAGGAAGGAAGGAGGGAAGGAAGGAGGGAAGGAAGGAAGGAAGGAAGGAGGTAAGGAAGGAAGGAAGGAAGGAAGGAGGGAAGGAAGGAAGGAAGGAAGGAAGGAGGAAGGAAGGAGGGAGGGAGAAGGAAGGGAGGGAAGGAGGAAGGAAGGAAGGGAAGGAAGGAAGGAGGGAAGGAAGGAGGGAAGGAAGGAGGGAGAAAGAGAAAGTGAGTTCAAGGGTTGACTGCCTTTGGTTTAAGCCATTTGTCATGGTGGTATTCATAGCAAGCATCCCTGAGGAATGAGATAATGGTTCTTCTGGACAGAGAACAGACTTATTTACTGCTTGCTCGAGAAGCAGTGTTCCCCCAAGTTCCTGTTCCTCTTCTATAGTGCAGAAAATGTATTGTTTGTGTCAAACCAACCGTTCCTCTTATCACAGACATGCCAAAGGCAAGCCACACTCTGCAACCCACAAACTATTATAGAACTTTACACACTATTATAGAAATAAATGTTCTCTGGCTCAGGAGTCTGGTGTTCTCTGTCAGATACATGAAAGATGCATATATAAGAATCACAGATCTGTGTATGATGTGAGTGTATTTTTCTTAGTATGCATATGTGTGTACATATGCAGCAGATATGCTTATCTCTAGGTGATACCATCACAAATTCCTTTGTGTTCTGCTCTTCCCCTATTTCTATAATTGAAAAGTATTTTTATTTATTATTTGTAGTAAAAACAAAGCAACAGGACTAGAAGTAGGATGTAAGATGATTTCAAGTATGAAATTCCCTAAAGGAACTTTTCAAGTATGAAATTCCCTAAAGGAACTTTCTTTTCAGCTTTACTCCTCATGCCATGTAGTCAGCATTGTTGCTGCTGGCTGAGAATATTGTGATAAGTTTGGTGCCAACTTTGCTGTAAGTTTTTTTTAATTTTTTATTATGCATCAACATCCACATACGAGGAAGAAGAAATTGAGAAATTCTACGTGTAACTGGAGGAGTTCTATAAAAAAGATCACACCTTCTACAAGATCATAGTCAGTGATTTTAATGCCAAGATAGGACCGAGAAGATCGGCTGAAAAACTCCACATCAGGACCCATGGCCTAGAATGGAACGAACAGGGTGAGAGACTATCTGAGTTCATCATGTCCACCAAGACCATTCAAGGGAACTCACAGTTCTAGAAGGCTCAAGCGAAATGTTGGACATGGGAATCTCCTGGTGGACAGTTCCACAATGAAATTGACTACATCATCTTCAATCGACAGTTTTGCCTGACCGATGTTGCTGTCGTCCCCAAAATTCCAAACAGGATCGGACCACCGTCTCCTTCATGCAAAATTCTACTTCACGCAATGGGGGAAAAGACTGCAAAGTTTAAGAAGAGAACTCCCAGAACAACCACCAACTGGGAACTCTTTGGCACCACTGCGGCAACACGGGAAGATACCATCATTGATAACATCGATGAAGAATACAACTGACTGGTTCAGCACCTCCATGATTGTGCAAAGAATGCACAATTGAGAAAAAAAACACAAAAGGATGTCTGTCTTCAAAAACTCTCGAGCTCATTCACCAACGTGGAAAGGCATGAGCCTCATGCCTTTCCAAATGCTAATATCCAAATACTAATGCTAGTGCAATGCTAATGCAACCAAATGCTAATACCCAAGCTTGCAAAGCAGTGCAGAGAAGTGATAAAGGAAGACCTCAAAGAGAGAAGAGCAGAAATACTGGAAGATGCAGCAGAAGTCAGGAAAAGCATTCGCACCGCCCACCTGTCCTTCGCCAACTATAAGACTAAGATGACTGCCCTCCGACGCCCTGATGGATCTATTACATCTTCCAGAAAGGCAATGGAGAAGATTGTCCATGACTTCTACTCAGATCTCTTTGATAGCCAAGTCCACCTGCCCAAATACCAAATTCCACAGGATGGATATGTCGTTCCCAACGTTCTCCCTTCTGAAATCTGATATGCCATTTCGTCAGTAAAGAAGGGAACTGCACCAGGCCCAGACAAAGTCAGACCTGAACACCTGAAGAACCTGCCTTCAGTACTCATCAATACATTGGCTCGGCTCTTCACATGCTACCTGTCTGAATGCAAGGTGCCCTCCCATTGGAAAACCAGCAAGACAGTTCTACTGTTCAAGAAGTGAGACATCCACAGCATTGGCAACTATCGCCCCATCTGCCTATTGTCTGTCATCTACAAGCTGTTCACTCTAGTCATCCTGAACAGGATTGGCAGAACATTAGATGAAGGGCAACCATGCAAGCAAGTTGGCTTCCGAAAAGGATTCAGCACAATCGACCATATCCACATGGTAACCAAGCTCACTGAAGTTTGTAGGGAGTTCAGGATGCCACTGTGTCTCACGTTCATTGATTTAAAGAAAGCCTTTGATTCTGTGGAGACTGAAGTGGTCATCGAAGCCCTAGCCAAACAGGGCATTCAAACCCAATAAATCAAGATCCTTCGTGAGCTGTATTACGAATTCACCACCAGGATCTCACCATTCTACAAAAAAATGATCATCAATGTCAAAAGAGGGGTTCGACAGGGTGATACCATTTCACCAAAACTCTTCAGCGCCACCCTTGAGAACATCATGCCACAATTAGAATGCGAAGGAATGGGAGTGAAGATAGACGGTCAGCAACTAAACCACCTCTGCTTCACTGATGACATCATTCTAATAACACCAAACATTAGCCAAGCGGCACAAATGCTGGCTGACTTAGACCGAGAATGTGGAAAGATAGGTCTACAGCTGAATCTCAGCAAAACTATGCTGATGAAATATGAACTAGTTCCAGAGGCCCCATTCACTCTCAATGAAACAAACATCTCTGAATGCAGCAGTTATGTGTACCTAGGTCGAGAAGTCAACATGATGAACGCATGAGCTGTGCAGGGGGGGGAAGAGAGCAGCATGGAGTGCCTTCAAAAGCATCGAAGAAATAGCTAAAAAGACAAAGATCCTCCAGCTCCGGGCACATCTCTTCGACTCCACCTTTCTCCTTGCATTAACATACACCTCAGAGACCTGGGCCCTGTGAAAGCAGGATGAGAATGCTATTCGAGTCTCCCAAAGAGGAATCGAAAGAGCTATGCTTGGAATATCATGCCTCACTCAAGTGAAAGAAGGAATCCGGAGCTCCAACCTCCACGCTGTTCCAGAGTCAGGGATGCTGTCTTGTTTGCCAAGGCATTGAAAATCAGATGGGCTGGACATGTAATGCGATTTGGAGATGACTGCTGGATTAGAGCCATTACTGACTGGATCCCACAGGACGTCAAAAGATCATGTGGCCACCCACCTACAAGATGGTCAGACTTCTTTGTCAAGACGCTGAATGAACAGTTTGAGGCTCTTTGTATTCCTAAGGCAGCCAGATGCCATTGGCTACATTGGCACGTGATAGGGTCAAATGGAAATATTACTGGTGCCCGCTCGAGCAAAACGATGAATAACGGGATGTCAAGTGATCAAGGGATTATACCACCATGAGATATACAGTTACCAAAGTGTTCATATTTGGGTTTCAGTCATACAGTGTTCCAGCACACATCCCTCCACCAGTGCCCATTTCCCACCACCAATGTCCCCTGATTCCCTCCTCCACCAGCCTGCATCTGTAGTAGGCAATTTTCACTTCTCTCTCTCTCTTTCTCTCTCTCTCTCTTTCTTTTATGCACTGTGGCTTGCTTTTACATTCAGTTAGAGGTTATCATGTATATCATTTTGCCTACTTTCAATATCAGTCAACTTTGTTGTAAATTTTAAATGTCTCAAAACTCCCCTGAAATCTCATCAAAGGATCACCAAATCAAGGGAAACTGATATTTAAACAAGCAAGGAATGAAAAGGAAAATGAGAGTATTTTTTAAACCACATATCAAAAAAGGACAAGTATTTAGATCAAATAAAGAATTCACAAAACCCCAAAGGAAAAAAAAAGCAAATGCTCCAATTCAAGAATGAGCAAAAGACACAAACAGATATTTCACCAAGAAGATATACCGATGGTAAATAAGTGCTTGAAAAACGTTTCAGTATTTATATGATTGGTAAATATGTAAGGGTTGGCCACCCGATGGGGGTGACTGACTGGGAGTCTCGGAGCACCGCACCTACCAAGGAAAACTCTGAGAGACCAAGTCCTATGCAAAAAGCAAGGGTTTTATTAATAAGCGAGTATACTCGGTCTCATAGCGTGACCCCAAGCGGTCAGTGGCTAAGAGCCCTTCCAGGGAGGATCTTTTAAGGAATAATTCCCACACTACAGAAAAGCCCGCGCATAACTATCCAATAGGTTTAAAATATTACATCAAGGTCTGCGCTCAGGCAGCCAATCACTCTGCACCAGGTAACCATCACCCACCAATCTGAGCGTGCTTAATACTTCTTTTCATATTTGGCACGGCATGGGCCCAGTCACCTATTATACCAAATATGGAGGGGGACATCAGAGGCGACCTCTCCGGGAATGTTTGCCTTATAGTCCTCCCTGGAATTATTTGCTTAAGGCCCTTCCTGCTGTGCTCTTGTTGAACTATCATTTTATCAGTTACTTTCGGTTGAGCCATCATTTTATCAGTTACCTCTGGTTCCTGTCTTTGTGTTCTGTGGGCGAGGGGCCATTCTTTCAAATAGGCCCATGAAAGATGGTCTCTATTCTTATCCAATAGGAAATGCAAATTTTAATCACAGTGACAAATATGATTGCAAGTAGAAATGAGAATGTAGAAATGAGAAATGCAAGTAGAAATGAAAAAGGTTCATTTATACAACTGTTGCATAAATTCCCACAAAAACCCAGCAAAAATCCAAGCTACACTTTTTAAGAAGTGGGAAAATACTGGTATATTATGCTAATGGACACAGGGAGCTCTGTGCAGTCAGTACTTGTTGGGCTCTAAACAGCTAGTACTGGCGCCTGGCACTTTCCCTGCCATAAGGCCCTGGATGGGGCCCAGAGTTGGGCCCTGTTTTCAGGGCAGTGGAGCTTCAGGATGCTGGAGAGTTTACACCTATGTGAAAGATATCTGTGCTTATCCAATGGGAGACTGGCAGGCAAATGATTGACATCTTACTTGAGGCAGGATGTGCCTGGTCTTCTGATCACAGGAATATGTAAATCAGTGATTGTTACCTTGCAAATGTTGCCTTGCAAATGCTAAATCTGTGACTGTTATCTGTTGCAAAGGCCCAGGAGCTTGCAAATGCCATGTGATTTGTGCTTGTATCCCTCCACCTAAATATTATATAAAAGACTTAAACTGTGCTCAGTAAAATGAGAACTGCTATCCAGAACTCCCTGCTACATTGGTGTCTTTCTTTCTTTCCTTTCTTAGCAACAGCAAGGCAGAGTTTCTCCCAAGTCCATCCCTCTCCTTTTTTCACAGGGATGAAGTCTGGCAAGATCTAGGTCTCCCTCATTCATGCTGGGGGCTGCTGGTCAGGGCCGGCCCCCCCCCCCCCCCCACCACGTACTGAGTTCAGAACAAAGATAGGCAAAAGCTTCGTTTTATAGAATGTCTGATGGAGGGAGGGGCATTTGCAGGAAACCCGCAGGGAGACGGCAGAAGCAGAGATTCTAACACATCCAGATTTCTTTTTATCTATAACTTTAGATTGAACTTAAATAGCCTCTTCAGCCTCAGGAATAAAAGGGTAGAGCAGGCGACTTTCTGGGAACATTCCATCATCCTCCACAGACTCTGATATCAGGCAAGCTTGTTTCAGCCCTTCCTAGTCCCATAGGGTCCCTGTCGATCTCTTTATTTCTTCCTCCATCAGCACCTGCCCCATGACAGTGCTCTTGATCATTTGTGGGCCACAAGGCTTTCCTGTGTTGAACCCAGGATGGGGTGGCGCTGGCCCTGGGCCCTCCAGTACCATGGAGAAGGTCCATATATTGTGGGATTAGGAATAAAGGCCAATCTTAGGGAAACTAAAACTAAGTTAAATTAATATGATGAAAGCCCAGGATTTTATAAGATTGCTTACCATCAAGATTCACTAGCAATGTAGGCATGAAAATGGGTTTTTCGGGCCAGAGCGATAGTAAGCAAGTAGGGTGTTTGCCTTGCATGCGGCTGGCCTGTGTCAGCCCTGGTTTGATCCCCGGCATCCCATATGGTCCCCGAGCACTGCCAGGAGTAATTCTTGAGAGCAGAGCCAGGAATAACCCCTGAGCATCGCTGGGTGTGACCCAAAAAGAAAAAAAAAAGGGAGGGGCTTCTGCACTGGTGGGTTGTTGAGAATCATGTGAAAGATATGCATACAAAACTTGGGAAATTAGGGGGCCAGAGCGATAGCACAGCGGGTAGGGTGTTTGCCTTGCATGTGGACAATTGGGTTCAATCCCCCAGCATCCCATATGGTTCCCTGAGCACCGTCAGGAGTAATCCCTGAGTGCAGAGCCAGGAGTAATCCCTGAGCATTGCCAGGTGTGACCAACAAAGCAAAATAGACAGACAGACAGACAGACAGACAGGTAGACAGGTAGACAGGTAGACCGATAGATAGATAGAGAGATGATAGATAGATAGATAGATAGATAGATAGATAGATAGATAGATAGATAGATAGATAGATAGATAGATAGATAGATAGATAGATAGATAGATAGATAGATAGATAGATAGATAGATAGATAGATAGATAGATAGATAGACAGACAGATAGACAGACAGACAGACAGATAGACAGACAGACAGATAGACAGATAGACAGACAAACAGATAGACAGGCAGACAAACTTGGAAGATTAGAGTTTAGAGTTTATGGTATAGATAAAGTAGATGGAATCGGGTCTCTTCCCCCGATGTCCAGGCCTTTCTTTTTATCCATGAACATCGTCCACTGGTACTATCCCTGATATTATCATCCTGTGAATGACTTCTCTCTCTTATCCCACACAGTTGACTCGCCTCCTGTGAATAATGACCAGGTCAGTCTCCCTGTGCCTCTCTCTCTCTCTCTCTCTCTCTCTCTCTCTCTCTCTCTCTCTCTCTCTCTCTCCTGTGTTTGCTTTTCTCATGCTCTGGTCATGGCCACTTACATGTAGGCCAGGTCCCTCTGCCCTGTACCTGTCGCTGGGCCTCCCAGCTATAGCCCAGCAGTTCCTGTTGTTCTGTCCCAGTTTTCCCAGTCTCAAGTCACGTGCACGTGGGTGAGACACCTGTGCTCAGCACTGATCACTACCTGGTATCCTGCCCCTGAGTGGGCCTATACCGCCTTTCTGTATTGGGTATGTTTCCGGAAGCACTGTCCTACCAGGCCCAGAGAGAGTCCAGAGTGTGCGAGATTAGGGAGAGGCAGAGCTAGCACTAGAGATGGGGCTGGGGCTTCCTATGATCTGCTACATCTGCTACCATATTCCACCCCTCAGCCATCCCATTCTGATTGGATGCCGTCCCACGGGCAGAGATTTAAAGTGTCCTTGCCTTTAGACCTTAGGTCCTGCTATATCAGCAACACTACCATTTTGGAGTTATTAACTCCCAAATTATGTATTACAAAGGCAAAGCATAGTCTGTCTTTCTGTGTCTATACAAACAAGACATTGCCATGAAACCAACACGTAGTAAAAGCACAAAGGAGAGAGAAGAGCAAAGGTTTCCCTGACACAGGCTCCCACATCATTTCAGGTCATTAGCTTAAGGACAAACGTCTCTTGAATCTTTTAAGCATAAAACAAACATATTGTATGGTTTGAAACCAAGTTGTTTAAAATCATCACTTGTATCACTTGTCTTCCGTTGTTCATCGATTGATTTGCTCAAGCGGGCACCAGTAAGCGGGGCGCCAGTAACAATAATGAACCTCATTCCCAAGAGAGCCTTGAAAGGTTTGAAATGTCAAAGATAAAATGTTTACTGCACTAACCCTGAGCCTGAAAGGAGCCTAGGGGAACTGTGCCATGCTGGCTGGCCTCCTAAAGGTCTGGTTTTAGTTCTTTGAGGTTCTTAGAGACAGATGGTGGCAGTGGTGGGGGGCTGGTTTAGATGGTAGGGGGTCTGTATCTAGGTGCATTGCAGAGAATGTCTCTATTTGATTTTCACTTTCAACTTTCTCTTTCCACAAAGTTGTACTTTTCTACACCAACAGCTTTTTGGTATGAGCACATCCTAAAGCTCTTATTGGTGTCTTGTTCACTCTTGCTCAGAGGTAAGGAGAAAAGTCACCCAGAAGGGTGACTTGGCTGCCATTGGGGCCAGCATGGCACAGACCGAGGTCTTGGCAGCAGTAGCTGCCAATTCCCTGCAGGAGTGAAAGCTGGACAGGGAGCAAGGCCACTGCGGGGACTGGCTGTCTCCTACTGCCTCCACTGAAAATATCTCCTCCCCTTTCACAGCCTCTAGGATGACTGTTACATTGTTTTTTAAAAAGGAAACCCCACAAATGTTGATACAGATATGGTAAAATTGCAACTCTGACATACTGTTGGTGAAAACACAAAAATACTGCAGCTATGAATGTAAGCGGAGAGTTGTATTAACATTCTAACAGAGGGCTGGGAAAGGGTTCAGCGGGCCAAAGGCATGGTAAGCCTGCTTTTGTGTCTGGTTTTAATCCCTTCCCACAGCTGCAATCCCCAATCACTACCAGGATCCGCCTTTGAGAACAAAGATAGCAGCAACCCCCAACACCACTGAATGCGGCCAAACCCTCCCCACCCTCCTAAGTTAAACATAAAATTATAATTTGATGCAGTGATTCCACCTCTTAGTATATACCCAAGAGAATTAAAAGTAGGGACTCCAAAAATTAAATACCTACTCATTTATTGACAATGCTATTCATGATAACCAAGAAGTGAGTGCCACCATATCTAGTATTCATGGAAAAATAGATGGATAAGAAAATGTCAAATAGGGGCCGGGTGATAGCCCAGCGAGTAGGGCGTTTGCCTTTCCACTGCGGCTGGCCTGTGCCGACCCGGGTTCGATCCCGGCATCCCATATGGTCCCTCGAGCACCGCCAGGAGTAATTCCTGAGTGCAGAGCCAGGAGTATCCCTGAGCATTGCTGGGTGTGAGCCCCTCCAAAAAAATGAAAATGTCAAATATATAAACTAACATTTGGACTGAAAAATAAAGGAAAATCTGTCACATGCTTTAGTATGGGCAAAGATTGAGGACACATGTTCAGTGAAAAAGCCAGTCACAAAAGGACAAATACTTTATTATTCCACTATTATGATGTCCTTCAAAACAGGCAAATTCTTAGAATCAGAAAGTGGAATAATGGAAATACGAGTCTCACAACCACCTCCATGCAAACTCATCTACTGTCCCTGTTCCAGAGACTCATAAGTAAATCTCAAAAGAGATAAACTAGTCACAAAAATTTCTGAGATACCCGGTTCTGCTGAGACCTTCCAGGCAATCCTCAGAGAAAACAGGGCCGAGTTCCCACCCCTACCAAAGCCCCTGCAGCCGCATTCACACCCCACAAGCTGCCACCACATCTCTGGCTGGATTGAACAATTAGACATTCTGGATTTTCTGGAGTGACATGTCCAAACTATACAATACTAACACCCCAGTAGAAGCGCACCAGATTGGATGGAGAATGTAATGTAGAAGCCAACTGATATCAACTGCAGCACTAAAAACATTCACACAGAAGGCTTGACTTGCGGCAACAGTTCAGTAAACCCACAGACAAGGACTTGATGTTCCTATGATAAGATACAATTTTCACAACTTTTCTTTTACTTAAGTGTTTATGATCATTTAGTGGTAACACGCGCCACTTAGTGATAAGAAGTCATTTAGTGGTAACAAGCAATATAAAATAAACTATGGTGGGTCTGCTACGGGGACAGGCTTGAGGAGTAGTTGGGGAATGGTGACAATGGTGGAGGGAAGGTGACAATGGAGGCAGGATTGGGTTGGAATAGCGAATGCCTGTAACAGATCATCAAGAACAGCCTTGTAAACCATGGTGTTTAAATTAAGTGTGGGGGGAAGAGGAGGTAGAGAAAGGGTGCCAACATGTGGAGAAAATAATGGGAAGCTTGTGTTTACTGAGCTGTAGGTGATGTTGGGGATGGTGAAATTATCCACAAGTGATGGTTGTGGCGTTAGCTTCACAGAGCTATGAAAATGCTTAATGCCATTTCATTGTGCACCAAAAAATGGTTCCAATGGCCATTCTGTTCTATATATATATGTTACAATAATTTTCAAATGTGCTTTAAACCTTCTGTTCTAATGAAGGCAAATGTGGAAGGAAAGGAGATATTCCTCAGAGGACTTCAGCAGAACATCCATGATCAGAGCAGCAGTGTCCAAAGTCTTAGCCAGTCACTGGCGAAGACAGAAAATTTCCATCACAAACTGTTTCAGGACTCTAACTCAGAGCTTTTCTTTAGACCAAGGTCTCTGCATCTATCAGGAAGCCTGCATTCTCATAACAGACCCATAGAACCTTCCAGAAGCCAGTGGGCGCCCCTGCTTCTCATATGCCACTCCACAGTCCCTCGGCTCTGCTAATGATGTACTAAGGTTCATGTAGAAGGGAAAACTTCCCTGGGAATAGTAGATTGAGACAGTTTAGCTGTTTTAGAGGAAACTATTTATTGATTTGAGCAATGGCTGCCCTGCTGCAAGCAGCTGCTTCCCCTAGTCCCTCCATCTGAATAGGTGAATGAACTCCAGTCAGGCTCTATGCCGCCATGTTGGATCTTGCATCAAGACCCAGTCTGAAGCCTGATCCTGCCCTCTCACATTCAATCTATGATGCCTGGGCTGCACAAAACTGCACCTTAGCTCTTCTGACTTAACAGGTGCTCAGAGGGACCCTGGTTTGGTTAAAGCCCCCAGCACCATCTCAGACTGAGAAGAGTGTCTTGTCCCACCCTGCTTACCATGAACAACCTGTATGAAAAAGATGTTTAATCTAGAGTCCTCTGGCCTGAAAGATTGTCCTTTAGACTTGAGGGAAGGACAAAAAATGTTCTCAGATTTTTGCATATGCACCTGAAGTGGAAAAAGACAGATATAGAATGACTGCATTTATTTACATGATTTAAATATGTATATTGTATAAACCAATATCCAAGGTCAGGCCAAACATGGATCAGGAGGTCTTGTCAATAGGTGGAATCTACCACAAATGTGTGGGAGTCAGAAGTTAGGTGAGACAGAGAGAAGGTAACAGTGTGCTAATAATCATCGAAAATTGTAATACCAGCCTAGAACTGAACATTGAATACAGGCAAAAGATACACATGATAACCTCTAAATGTATGTGCTGCAATCCACAATGTGTAAGAGAGGGAAAAGAGAAGGAGAGAGAGAGAATAAATTAAAAAAAAAACTAGGGGAGGCTAGAGGGAATCGGGATCATTGGTGGTGGGAAATGGGCACTGGTGGAGGGATGGTGCTGGAACACTGTATGACTGAAACCCAGACAGGACATCTTTGTAATTGTATATCTCATGGTGGTAAAATAAAATATTTTTTAAAAAAGTTCTCAGACAAACAAGAGCTGATGACATTTGCCTATCCTGGAAAAATTCATGAAACATCACCTAGAGAAAGATAATGGTTAATTGTAAAGACAACTAAATCCCACAAAGAAGACTAGCGACACATTCTCTTACATCCATTACCTCTATGAATGTCAATGGGATGAATTCCCCCATAAAAAGGCCCAGAGCTCCAGGACAAAGCAGGAAACAAAACAAACTTTCTTCTCCTTACAGGAAACACATTTGAAATCATGGTGAAAATATAGACTCACTGTAAAAAGGATGGAAAGTTCACAAGCCAATGGCTAACCAATAAATAAAGCAGGGACAACTTCAATACAAAGAAAATCATAAAATAGGCACAGGCATTACTTACTAGTTAAAGTAATAATAGATTGAGAGGTCCATGGGGCCAGAGCGATAGCACAGTGGGTAGGGGTGTTTGCCTTGCATGCAGTCGACCTGGGTTTGATCCCGGCATCTCTATGGTCCCTTGGCCACCGCCAGGAAGTAATTCCTGAGTGAAGAGGCAGGAATAACCTCTGAGCATCGCTGAATGTAACCCAAAAAGCAAAATAAATAAATTAATTGGGGAGAATAAATCCTTTAAAAAATAGATTGAGAGGTCTAAGCTCTTCTCAACATACATGCACCAAATTAAAGGTGCAGAAAAGGTTTATAAATCTTCTCTTTATAGACCTGAAGAGGCTCCCTACAGTAATACAACAGTAGTGGGAGATTTCAGCACCCCATTTTAGTCATTTGACAAGTCAATAAGACGTAATAGGTAATGTAGAGGAGAGATTAGTGTATAAATGTAAATCATAGCGTCAACACTGCTGTAAGTGTGGATCCCAAACTTACAGTACTCAAACTTGAGAATATGCCTGTTTGAAACGTAGGTTTTGAGGGGGCGGAGGAGAGCACAGCAGGGAGGGCTTTTGACTTGCACACAGCCGACCAGGGTTCGATCCCGAATTCCATATGGTTCCCTGAGCACTGCTAGGATTAATTCCTGAGTGCAGAGCCAGGAGTAACCCCCGAGCATTGCTGGTTGTGATCCCCCAAAAAAAATGTAGGTTTGAGGAAGGGTGGGAATCTGAGGATGTTGGTAAGGGGAAATTGACGGTGGTGTTGGGACACTGTATGCCTGAAACTCTATTATTTACAGCTTTCTAAATCCACAAGACCAAAGTAAAAGTTTATGATTTGTTAAGGAATAGAAAAAGTTAAATTATTTATTTCTTCAGCACACTCTTTTGTTAGTAGATTTAATAGAAAATATTATTTTTACTGTCTCTCAGACATGGGGCAAAGCTGCTACTGGCTCTTACTGTGCCCAGCCGCTCATGAGGTGCCCGTGAGGGATGGTAGAGTTCTAGCCCTGGCACGCCATCCCAGCAGAGCCTCACAACAAGCCAGACGACCCCCAGCCATGAGGACCTCCATTTTACACATCCAGACTTCCACCTCATCAGAACTCCACCCAGCAGACCAGCCCATCACAGCCCAGCTCATCGAGATCCACCCTGCTGCAGTCTTTTTAATCCGGCCCAGGTATGCTGATCCAGAGACAGACATGGGGCAGAGCTGCTACTGGCTCTCACTGTATCCAGCCGCTCATGAGGTGCCCGTGAGGGATGGCAGGTTCTAGCCCTGGCCCGCCACCCCAGCAGAGCCTCACACCAAGCCAGACGACCCCCCCACTCCATGAGGACCTCCATTTTCCACATCCGACTTACCCTCCTCAGACTCCACCCAGCAGACTAGCTTATCACAGCCTGGCTCGCACGGCCGCTGCGGCTCGCTGTTCATCAATAAATGCTGGATTTTGAGATGACTACAAGAGTATGCTACCCGCACAGCAGAGCCTGGCAAGCTACCCTTGTCGTATTTGATATGCCAAATACCAGTAACAATTATAGACCTCATTCCCATGACCTGATGGAATGGTTTGAGGCTCTTTATGTTCCTGGAGCAAGCAGGTGCCCTTGGGCTCTACTTGCATGAGACAGGTCATATGGAGATGTTACTGGTGCCCGCTTCGAGCAAATCGATGATGAACGGGAAGACAGTGACAGTGACAGTGATTATTTTTACTATAGAGTTTTCATTTTAAGAAATGTTGCTATTCAAATGGAAGCAAAGATAAACAAATGGGATTATATAAAACTAAAAAGTTTCTGCACCTCAAAAGAAATGGTGACCAAGATACAAAGACAATCCACAGAGTGGGAAAGGATATTCACCCAATACCCATCTGACAAGGGGTTAATATCCAGGATATATCAGGCACTGGTAGCACTCCACAAGAAAAAAAACAGCCAACCCCATCAAAAAATGGGGAGAAGAAATGAACAGAAGCTTCCAAAAAGAAGAAATTCGAATGGCCAAAGGTATATGAAAAAGTGTTCTTCATCTTCCATCATCAGGGAGATGCAAATCAAAACAACAATGAGGTACCATCTCACACCACAGAGACTGGCACACATCCAAAACAGCAAGAACAACCGGTGCTGGCATGGATGTGGGGGGGAAAGGGACTCTGATCCACTGTTGGTGGGAGTGCCGACTGGTCCAGCCCTTTTGGAAAACAATATGGGCATTCCTCCAAAAACTAGATATTGAGCTCCCATTTGATCCAGCAATAGCACTCCTGGGAATATACCTGAGAGACCGAAAAACACATAGCAGAAACACTATCTGTACTTCTTTATTCATCTCTGCACTATTCACTATAGCTAGAATCTGGAAACAACCTAAATGCCCGAGAACAGAGGACTGGCTAAAGAAACTGAGGTTCATCTACACTATGGAATACTATGCAGCTGTCAGAAAAGATGAAATTATGAAATTTACCTGCAAATGGATGGACATGGAGACTATCATGCTGAGTGAAATTAGTCAGAAGGAAAAGGACAGATATAGAATGACTGCATTCATTAATACAACATAAATAGATACCAGTGTTTTACTAAATGTGGGAAATGGTAATAGCAGATTAAAACTCACCATTGAATATACACAAAGAGACTTAAGTAATAAACTCTAAATATCTGCAGGGCTAGCCACAATGTGTAAAATAAAGAGAGAGAGAGATGCAGAGACAGAGAGAGAGAGAGAGAGAGAGAGGAAAATGGGGTACCTGCTATTAAGGCAGCATGGGGGTGGGCGGGGAGGGGGTGGGGTACATTGGTGGTGGAAATGGGGCACTGGTGGAGGGATGGGTGATGGTATACTGTATTACCAAGAACCAATTATGAACACCTTTGTAATTGTATGTTTCCACGGTGGTATAATAAAAATTAAAAAAAAAAATG